>JAQGAD010000083.1:0-90274 GCA_034696625.1 Isotomurus palustris | reverse complement strand
GGAGGACTAGCTTTGCCTTTTTCGAGATTCGTAACATTGTGGAATCATTCAAATTCAGTTATCTGTTACTTGTGCAATACAGATATAAAAAAGATGCTATGCAAGTTTACGAAGGTTACTTGGAGGTCGTTCATGATTCGAAATAGTAACTTCGTAAAGTTTACGAACTTACGAAGATGCGATGGTTACGACGCATTTTATGAATACCGTCAGTGTTTGCACTAAGTGAAGGAATGATTATTTAAAAATATTTGCTACCTGAATTTGTTGACAAGCGCTTCCATCTCGCTTTGGAGGAGACCGTCCATACTTTCCTTCCCGAAACCAAAGTCCCTAAGTGTCCGCAGAGAAAATCGACGCTGTTCATTCCAACTGGCCACTCCGTCCGAGAAGAGGATTCCTCTGTTTTTAACTCCATTTCGTGCAGTCCAAGATTGGAAATCAGGTCTCGCCTGGAATTCATCTCGTTTCAAGACATCCACAACTGATTTGAAGTCATTGATAACTGCAACACTGAGAATTTAACATAAACGTGAATAACCAGTCTTGTAATTTAAGTAAGTATGTAATTCATAGTTTCAATTACTAAAAGTCTCCTATCGAGTAACTGAAAATGTCTCCGTAAGTTGACCTCCACTTTTGGAACTCCTCTAAAGCATTCGTTCTGTTGAGGTAGATAAGCTGACCAATTCCTGGGAGTCCCCACGGACCTGTTTAACAATTGAATGGGTCAGGATTAGCAACGACAACAACCAGCTAATATTAGCAATTACTTTTACCTGGAGGAAGTTTCGACAGAAACTTAACCTTTTTAAAGACACTCAAAATGAGAAGACCGATTAACGCAGTGAACAAATAACTTAATTCACGGTACCAACAACACCACCCCATTTTATAGTCTAACTTTATTGTATGTGTCACAATTAAGAATTAACTGTTGATGGGCACTGGATTAATTAAAACAAATGTAAGGTAAGGAGGGTAATATTATTATTCTCCCTGTCACCCGGTAGACTAAAAGACATGTGTGCATCTGACATGACAGCTTTATGTATTATTTCATGGAGAAGGTTCAATTGCTAGTTGGTTTGGTTTGTATGAATGAATTTGTTGGGTCCACAGTTCACAGTCCACAGTCCACTTATGCTGCCAATAAAGTTATTAGCAAAACCTACACACAAAATAAACATCAACAAATTGTTTGTTTGTAGTTGGTAGTGTTCAGTGTGAAACGGATTGAATCTCCAAATACGGAAACATGAATCCCAGGCAAACGTTACTTGTTCATCTGCCCACATTGCTGTAAAAACGACCACTTACAAGAACTAATAAAAACAATGATTATAAATGTATATAGTGAATGAGAGACTGAGTAATTGCAACAGGCATATAGTATTAATTACAGATGAAGACTTTCATGCAAAGATTTGTATAATCTGGTCTACGGTTGTTCTATTTGCATTTAAAAACCAACTACCGATGGCAGTGAAAGGTAAATTAGGTATGTAGTTCTTAACTCTTTGCCAGATGATTAATAACCATAATGAAGAGAAGAAGACGGAAGCACATGAAATTTTTTCCCGTTTCTTTTGGGGCACTTCTCGTAGACTGTAGACACAATCGCGAAACTATTACATTCCGTATTTTCTTGTTAGGAATAGATGTTAATTGCTCTATTGTTGGTTACTTTTTACCTCTGAATGGAACAAGCTTTTGTATTTTTAGTTTTCTTATTATACAACCTGGACTTCAATTAAACATTCAAAAACTCCATTTGAGAACTAATTGCAACTAAAATATTTGAGATTTATTTTCCTCCTCAAGGCTCTAGAACACTATGAACAATATTTACTGAATATGAAGAAATTCATGAACATGTTATCAGACTATTTTGGGATTTCAGCACGAAATCTAAGTTAAAGCTCAGCTATCGAGGCCATCAACGTGAGGCAGAGGAAGAGCACTTAATTTTAAAATGAATTCTAGCAGGTACATCTGAAGACGAATTTCCGATGGAGTGTTGGTGACGTAAAACCCAGGGACTCCAGCTTTCTCCAGCATTCCTTGCTGGTCACTCACTTTCTGGTCAAGCTGCATGGCGATCTTCATGTCATTCTGGCGCACTTCCAACTGCTGCTTCTGCAGAAGTTTTGCCCTTTCCTCTTCGTACTTCGGTTTGGCTCCTTCCGTCTGCTGCAGAATTTGTCGCTCCACTAAACACGAAATTGCAAAGAAGCACGAAACATTACTCACTGCTTTTTGTGGCATTAATTACAGCATCAAAATTTAGAGTAAAGTTTGTGGGCCAAATTAACAAAACGCGAGTGTGAGCTGCTTCAACTAATTACCTCTGTGTTTCTCTTTTAAGTGTAATCTCGTCTGGAAAAGGTGTTTCTCCGTGACATCTTGAATTTCTTTCAGTCCCTTTACAATTTCGAAAATTGTGTCGTGAAGTAAGCAATTGGCCAGCCCACTTAGTAATTCGTGATTTATTCGCTGCTGGTATTTCCTAAAATGGTAACGTAAGAAATAAAAGTTATATTTGTTATTTAATTCAGTCTTCAATAACTATCTACTGGCTAATAATTAAACTTACGACGGCAATTCCGCAGCCATAACTTGCAACTTCTCCAAAATAAAATACAGTCGATTTTGCAACTGCTGCGCTTTCTCCGAACCTGCAGCATTGCTTGCCGGCTGCAGCATTGCGACACCCACTAATTACAAACTATAATTGAAACTATTTTCGAAACTAAATTAACCTAAGCTGAGGCTGTACAACTTGATTTGCAGAAATCTGCAATAGCAAAAAGTTTTGTTTACCAACAAATTCGACTACCCCGGTTTTACCGCCTTTTTCTATGGATGTGCTCGGAATCTCGTCTGGAACGCTTGGAACTGGAACACTTGAAGCTGCAAGACTTCCAACCGTTCCAACATGAAAGACATTCCAGTGATTCCAGTGATTCCAGACAAACAGTAAGATCTCAAACAATATTATATTAGGCTGAGTTGAATCTTTTAATTTTTATCCATTTATGACACGATGTGAAACTGCGAACTCATAATTCACTACTCACGTTCTTTACAAAAGCAAAAGCAATTGACATCTCAAGACTTGTAACTCAACATGGATATGGAATCATACTTTGATATGATATCATAATCAAAAAATAATATATGAACAAAGCTACGCAGTAATCGTATGAAAGCACAGATCGCTTTATTTGCTGAGATGAGATGAAATGGGGGAGTTTCTTTTCCCACAGTTGTATTGCATATCCCAGCTGACTGTTTTTCAGGGAAACCGTCGATTCCCTAACTTGAAGGATTGAAGTTAGAAATCTTAGATACACACTGGTTGGTTTAACACAGTTACAAATCAATTTGTCTAATCTACTTCTCATGTAGTAAACGAGGCAGTTGCTTTAATATTAGAGTGATTATGAATTGTATTTGAAATCATCTATAAAGTAGCATCTCATCACACGTGCACATTTAGTCATACAGAAGACTGTGAGGATGGAAGTTGGAATTTGTTTCATCCTCATCTCATTAACTTCCATTGTGCTGTAAGATTCATAAGCTGTATTATCGAAGAGAACTAAGTTCCAGAGCACACATCTGAAATATTTGAAATAAATCTAAATGTTTATATTTGTGTGTTAGGTGTCAGAATGGGACGATCAATACAGAAACGGATCAATCTATTCTTCCAACAGCTGAGCTTGATAAGACAGAAACGATAGATGACATAATAACTCCAAGCGATCAATGCAGGCAAATCTTAGCACAGTTTGCTTCAGCGATTTCAAACTTCACGTTGTGCTCAGTGACGAACGCGAGGCCGATTCATTTGTGCCAATGGTGCATCTCTCATTACAAAAGTGTTGTGGAGACTCACAGCAACTTCCTCGAGGTATTTTAATAATTTGATACGACGGATTACTAATTACAGTTTGCAGTAATTTAATTATAATTATTTACAGACAGTTGATGATCGAGGAAACCCTTGTCAATGGTACTTTACTAATCTAGATCGGATTGAAATAGTCACAGACGCTTATCGATACGTGGACAACTTGTGGACCAAAGGAAAATGTGAATGTAAGGTCGCGATACATTAATAAATAGCACATATTATTGGAATAGCTCACTGTTATAGATGCGTTGTTTGCTGTAGTCATTGATCTGTATGCGGTACATAAGTTGTTTAATTGTAATTACAGTTTGTTTCCAAAAACCAGAGAACGCGTCAGATCCCCCGAAGGAAACTGAAGACGTGGTCAACTTTGACTACGAATATGAACTCGTCAAGTCCTGTTTCAACAGTCATTTGGACTCAAACGATACTGATCAAGTTTGTAGAAACTGTTCTGCATTGTATCAGAAACTTAATAGCTTCTACATTGACATTGGAATACGCTATGGAGAAAATGTGTGTCTGGATATCGTGGATACGGTGAGTTCGACTGCAATTATTGCGAGACATTAATTCTACTTGACTCTAGCATCTTATCGATGGACACTGGATTACCTGAGTATGTTATTCGATATAAAACTTGTGAGGAATAAATGAATTTGGTGTTACAGATGAACACAACTCGGGAGATCTGGAGTGACACTTTCAAATGTGTTCCTGATAGGAAATCAGAACTGCCACTGCACATCGCAATGGCTGTGGTTTTGTGTGTCCCATTTCTGTTCTACTTTCTCGCGTTTGCCCTCTCCACAGCTACAGAATCGTCTGTTTTGCAACGTAAGAATAATAACAAACTATTATGAACTATTTAAACTAGTTTCCGTCAGTAATCTTCGCGTGTTTCTGTGTTTTAGAGCATCGGATAGCTGAGATATTCTCAGTTACGTCGAATAACGGAGCGTGGCCAGCGGCAACTCCCCAAGTCCCTTCGTCTAGTTCATCTGGCTTATCTTTGCGAAAGAAGAGCAGAGGTGGAGAGAAGGGAGGAGATTTATCGCCATTCGATCCTGGAGATATCGCTCAGGGCATTAATTCAGTTTCGTAAACTAAAAGTACCTGTTCACTTATTACACGGGAAATGCTTAAGTGCAGCCTGTCTTAATCTATTTTAACTAATTAAATAAGAAGTTTTGTACCATGAAGTTTTATGTTTTTGTTAGATGAGTTTATTTCGATGTGAAGTTGACTGAAGAAATAAGAACCTCATAAGTATTAATTTCATCAATGCTGCAGGTTTTTTAGGCTTGAATTGCCTATTCGAAACTTATAGCAACATTCTGTAACAAAGCTTTCCTCGGCTTGCAGCCCCACACAACACTTTTCAGGACCCCAACGCGAAAGAAAACCTCTTCAAAATTGCTCCTAGCTTGAATTTCACAAATCCACGATGAACATGTCTGAATCCTCAATCGCAGTGGAACTGAAGAATTGCCTTCGATCCTCCAAGATGGCTGCGAATCCTTCTGAAGACCTTGAGGAATTCCCAACGCCCGTGAAAGTGATCTGCATCGGAGACTCAGCCGTAGGAAAATCAAAGCTCCTAGAAAGATTCCTCAAAGACGATTTCAAAACCCGTCAAAGTTCAACCTTCGCTCTGGCTCTGTACAAATACAAAACTGTGGTCAACAACCAAAAAGTCTCAGTGGATATTTGGGACACTGCAGGTCAAGAACGCTTCATGTCACTCCACGCTTCGTATTACCACCAAGCAGACGCTTGTGTTTTGGTCTTTGACGCCACCAGGAAAAACACCTACAAGAACCTATCCACGTGGTACAACGAACTACGTCACTTCCGTCCAGAAATCCCGTGTTTCCTCGCTGCAAATAAAATCGACTCCAACTTGGACATCACAACGAAGACCTTTGCGTTCTCAGAAGGGAATGGAATTCCTCTCTACTTCGTTTCAGCTGCGTCTGGCTCAAACGTCGTTAAACTCTTCTCGGATGCCATTCACGGGGCTGTGGAGTACAAAAAGAATCCTACGCATTGGAAAGACCAAATTCTTTTGGAACTCGAAAAGCTCTGCAGTGACTCCTCGCCTACAACTGCTAACAAAAATACTTCTGCGGCCACCGTCGTCGCTTCATCGTGAATTTCCAAACATCTAATTACAACTTCATCCCACAATTCAAACTTAAAATAAAGCAGAAGAAAGTTCTCACGAAGAAGAAACTCCCAATAACATGTTACAGGTTGTGTGTTTCTAATAATCCACCGAATAAATTCACGTTCCATTTATTCCAATCGTGTAACACGTTTACTTACCTGCACATTTCTGATACGAAGCATATAAAATATAAAAGTAAACTTTCGTGTGTAAGGAATTAAGATCTCTTCCACATGAATCGTGTTACAGCTCAATCAAGTAAATGAAATGTAAGCTCTAAGGTAGCGTCTTAAGAAACATCTTGTAAGTCTTCTTACGTAAGATTATGTAACTTACAGAAATGCTCTTTTATGTAACCGAGTGAATGGGAAATGGGAGTGAATTTAGGTTAAACTTACTTAAGACACATGTTTGGCAGTTGAAAGTCTCTTCCCAATAATATTTTCCCCTGTCATCTTGGGATGTCACAGGAGTAGCGAGGTCAACGGAAAGTCAAAATGAAATACCGAGACAGATGAAACTTCAAAAACCTCTCGGACACTCCAATAATATGGTAAACTGTTTGCATGTGATTCCTGGGAGGTGACCTACATTTCACAATTTCACTTATCATGTCCGTGCCTTGCTAAAGCAGACCAACTTAAGTGCTGGTCTCTTTTACTCAAATACACAGACGAGTAGACACGCTTACTTACTTACGTCGTCCTTAAATGATACGGAGAGCTCTTAGCTAAACTTCCTCTTTAGACCCGAAACCGAAAAACCCCGTTAGAGTTAGAATAGACGAAATCCGAAATGCTGCACACTTCTAAACGAGACTTTCTCCTCAACTCTTAAAACCTTTCTCCTCACTGTGAGATGATTGTATTCCACTCACAACCATCGAAGAAAACTCTCCATATCTCCAAGTGAAATCGGGTTAAAATTTAGAATTACAAAATCGCATGTCACTCACAAGCCTTCCAAAACTCGGAGGCCTCCTACGGTCTTTCACGTGAGATTAGGGAAAGCTGGCTGGGAGTTAAATGACCATAGGTGAATCGGAGGGAAGTGAAAAAACTACAAAACCTGTGTGAATCGTGTGAGAAGACCAACTAGAAAAGTACAAGTTAACTACCAACACAAACTCACAGGACTCCATACTCCATAGTCGATCATATCCACTCGACTGCTTTCTCCACAACTTTTAACAAAATTCCATAAGCTTACTTTGTACTTTTCCACTTTTCCAGCTCTGCTGGCATTCTGTGCTGTGAACATACATTCCACAAACGAAAAACGAACAATTACTGCCTTCTGCTTTCTGCTTCCATCACACACACACACACGAAGCTACCCTTCAATAACTACTCTCTCGATTTGGAGAAAGTACTTCGATGAGATGAGATGCACTTACGCAAGAGAGACCGCTGGGAGATGTTGATGGAGGAAACTGGTCGCATTGTACTTATATGGGGAGAAAGTTGATGGGAGAAAGTCCAGAAGTCCAGAGGTCCAGATGAGTGAAGTTTGGAGAAGGGAGGAATGAAAGAGCAGCAGGTGCATGAAATGGATTAACTGACTAGAGACCATCAAAATCACAACACTTCAATCAAACAATGCACTGGAGTTCGCATCAATCAACCAATTTCTCCAGCCACCCAGACTTTCCCTTTCTTTCCACACACACAATTCCAGTCTCATATTTTTGGACGCACGAACTTTGTGACTGCTTAATCCTTCCTTTCCTCTCATCGTTCGTTTCCATTCCTACGATCAGAGTTAACAGCAGAGGGAGAAGTTGGGACTTGGCTGAAAAGCTCCAGCTCTACTCCAGAATCTCTCCAGTCCGTCTCCAGAACTTGGAGCTCAACTTTCTCCTTTCTCCACAAGGGCAAACTGAGCCGACAAGCCTCCACTTGAATTGCACGAACTAACTTTCTCCAGATAATATTGACAGTGTCCGGCTGTTGGTGTCATCAGTAGCATTGTTTCATCTTTCTTTCATCTTGGCCCACTGCCACACTTCTTTTAGCTCTTCCCTTAAACTTCTGCTTTCTCCAGTCTCCAGCCTGTGACTTAAGCATCGAGTGTGTGGTATACTTGAATGTGTTTTCCAATAAGCCAACAGACTCAAGACTCAGCCATTGATCAGAGATTAAGTGTGTGTGTGTGTGTGTGGATTGCAGGCAACAAGGAAGAGGTTCTCTTTAGAACTCCTCCTTCACTTTGTCATTATTACGAGAGAGAAAAAGGGAAGGAAGGGAAGGCTGAGGTGAATAGGGTGTCATCATCTGAAGAGATCCGTGAAAGTGAAGTTGACAGGCTCGGACCTTTCTCTCTCGCTCTTTTTATTGTGGACGTGGCAGTGTGTGACAGTGAACGAATGTTTCGTACTCACAAAACACTTAAACTCTTTCATGCCTCGGTGTACTGATGTCTCCCGTCTAAAGAAGAACTTACTCGATCTCCCACTATCTTTACAATCAAGAGCGAGACCTCCTCGTCGGAGTTGAAGGAGAAAATAGCTTAGGCGATTGTGGGCAATTTATCATGAGTTGTACAACATTTAGTGCGGTGGAGAAAGTCATGAGAGCTACGAACTGAGAGAGGAACTCATCCCATCTAAACTAAACCAGCTAATGTGGACTCAACGAAGACTACGAAGAACTACTCTAAAGAAGAAGATTCTTCCCTCCTTCTTCTTAAATGTACCCTTTCTACTTCTTCCTCTTCTCTTCCTCGTTAATTAATGGGGAAACGAGAGAAGGCATTTAAGATTAATCGGCTTGTTAGAATCCCCCTCCGATCTAAAAGTCGTCTTAACTCTGTTCGCCGTCAGAATATTAATAGACCTCCGAGACAATCTCTGTCGTCTCACAAGATCTTTCTTACTTCTTCTTCTTCTTCGTGCCCCTACAAACTTTCTCTCTGTCTTTCTCCATAAACTCTGTAGTCTGTACGAGAGACTACGACCCCAAACCTAAATTGTGTGTCACACAAGTTAAAGAGCATTTCGTGCTGCTGTGAGACACAGCTAGAAGAAAGCAGAGAGAGTTTAAAAGTCAGAACTTGTATAAAGCAAATTGATTTACAAAGTTTTTCCATGTGTTAAAAAGACTTTTTGGATCATTACACAACCACCACTGCCACTAGCAGCCAAGCCAGCAGAAATTGTGGACAGACGGATTGTTCGTTCAGCCTAACTAGACTTGCCAATATATACTGCTGCAGCAGCAGCATACTTTCTAATGTATGTACAGTGTGGATAGGAATTAAAGTGGAAGTGGAGTGTGTGCTCATTTAGCCGAGTCTATCGAAAGTATTGTGGTGAACCTCTGAGGCTTTCTATTTCCTATCTGCGTCTCCATTTGACGTCGACAAAAGCAGAGAGGTGAAAGGAAGGACTGAGCAGCAGGAGGGATAGGAATCATTATTATTACAGAATTCCGAATTTCCGAATTACTGTCGAATGAAATAAAATGCATCGAATCTCCAGTCACTCCAGTGAACAAAAGGAGACTCAAATTGAATGAGAATGAGAGTAGGAAGTGAAAGCAACGAGAACTGAAGAATCTACGAGTGAACCTCAACCTCAACACAGGATACACGGGATGTTAATACAAAGTGAAAGTGAATTACGGCTGCAAGGGTTTGAGTGGCTAATAAAGCAACTCTCGTGATAATCCAAGTGAGAGTGTCAAAGTGTCAAGTTTGGCCAAATGGCCTTGTGCTATTGTGTGTATAATTTGCATGTAGAGGAGGTGTGTGCGTAAGGACGAAGCAGAAGAAGATTGGTAGAGATTTCGAATTCCTCATGGGGCTCCCATTAATCTCCCCGGGTGGAAAAGGAAGCTCGGGGTTTTTGATGAGACACCTCGGACTTCCGCCGTCTCTCCTTCTTCACCCTCTCTTCTTTCTTTTGGCCACGTCGCTTTCACCGTGGCATCTGCCCACCGTCACCACTTCCGCAAACACCCTCACCGACTCCTATTTCAATCACAGGGCGGATCCATTCGGTAACACGCACACAAATATCTAATAATAATAATACGCTTACCCCATTGTCTCAATTTCCCTGTATACATTCCCCTGCAATTTCATTTGAATTAGAGAGGACTCAACCTTAATTCCTTAGTTCTCTTTACATTCACTTTGAAACCCCCGGAAGGTAAAATTAAAACCCGAGCTGTTTTGGAATTGAACATGACACGATGATGATGAGAGAATGAGAAAGAAGACGGAGGTTTCTCTGTTTCTCTCCCAAAGATACTTTCACTTCCATTACAGCATTTCCCCATCCTTCCACTTCGTCTCACACCCAAAGTTCATAATTTATTCTGAAGCGAAGTGAAACAACTACAGAAGCAGAGACAGATTCGAGTCTGTCGGTTTTATGTGTTGCAAAATTCCGCGTTTGTCTTCCCACCTCACCTTCTAATGAGTCCACAAGGTCTCTCTCTTCTTTCTCATCCGACCAGCATCAAATTAAAATATATCTTGAGAGACTCCAGGCGACCTAGCAGCAGCACATACGGAGTTACTTTGTTAACAGAAGTTTTGCTGGAACTGTTGGAATGTGTGTGGAAAGATACAAAATACAAGTAGACACACACAGGCAGAAGAATTGTAGAAATTCTTCGACTCTTCGTTACCTTTCTCTCTCGCGTTTCTGGCTCCTTTGAGGCAAAACCCTAAAGAGAGTTTTACATTACAATTTCAGAAACACACACATTCCTTTTGGTTTCGTGCTCTCCTTCTCTATTCCTCCGATTTCTACTTTGTTGGTAACTTACTTTCTCTCCGGCGAAGGCTGATGCTGATAAGTATCATGTGAAATACTAAACAACGATAATGATGCGACATGTTCAGAGACAAGTTTTAGACTTGTTTTTATGTGTTTGTTTGCATTGTGAGTTGTTGTGTGGCAGAAGGCAGAATAGAAAGGACTGTGTGTGTCTTTACCGGAGGAGGAAAGTGAATCGATCAAAGGCAGAATGAATACACACAAGTCAGAGAGACGCAGACTTTTGTCTCCTCAGTGGATTTCATCTGTTTACTCGTGATTTCTTCTATTTTATTTGCAGCTCTGCTCTCAGGAACACTTCGGATGTATCAGAAGGTGGGCTGTGATTTGGAGTACATGACTTTGCGATGTCCAACAGGAACGAGTATTTCAGTGCAGAGTGCGTCGTTCGGGAAGAACCCTCTCCTCCCAGGAATCTGCCAACAATCCAAAGGCACCCAGGGATACAATAGTAATAATGTCACCTCCAGTACAACTTGCCAATTGCCACCTGAAATCCAGGTATCTATTTATACCACCTCTTTCTTTCTTTCTTTCCCTTCACACGAGTCCCAAAGTCCCAAAGTGTGTCTCTGTATTGTCTGCATTCCTTCCTCCACTCAAACTGATCACCGTGCTTGTATCTTATGTGTGTGTGACTTCCTTGGAGTCTCCTCACAGAAAAGGAGATGATGATCATCTTGTAGAAATTCATGGGGCACTACAGTTGCCTCCTTAACGATCATCTTGATCTGAGAGTCGAGAGTGAAAGTATGTGTACACACGAGTTACACGAGGGTTCATGGATCTCTTAACTTTTAAAGGAGAGTGATAGAAGATCGAGAACAGAGAAGACTGTCTCCATATATATGTAAACATACGTTTAATCCAAGTGAGGAATAAAGAGGGAGGAAACCATATGAAACAAGACGAGAGCCCCATACTCATAACAGTAAATGTGATCAAGTAAAATGAAAATGAGTTGGCAAAAGAAAGTTTCCTCTGGATGGGGAAAGCTATAGACTATGTCTAATATTATATAGACACTGTTCACACAGTGTAAGGATCTCAGATTACACTTGGAATTCAGTTTCTGTATGTGAGGAAATGTATTCTTCTAGCAGGAGACGACGTCTTAGATCTTAGATCAGTTTCTTGTAGAACGTGTAATGTTATAGTGTGTATCTATTTCATGAATACACAGTCACACATCCGCGTGGATATGATGATGATGAGTAGTAGTAGAGAGGGAGGGACACTTAAGGATAAAAGCTTTTTCTACGTCTTAAAAAGATGAAGGAAGGACGAGTGTTATGTTATGAAGATATGAGGGACGGTGAGAGTAAAGTGGAGTAGTATTCTTTTTTGAAGGTGGTTGTGGGGGTGTGCCAGAAGAAGACGTCGTGCAAGTTTCAAACTTTACCGACTGGAGGAAGCCACGAAGGAATTGTTCCTTGTCCCGGCTCACGGAAGAGTGTCGAAGTGGGCTACAAATGTAAACCAAGTAAGAGAAACGAGCGGAGCTTCTTCTTCATAATTTTATCGCTAGAGTTTTTCCTTTTATTTTATTCCCAAAGTTAGTTTTCTTGATGGGATGATTAGTGCTGACTTGGTGACTCCTCCACGAAGTGTACTTCTTCACTCGTGTGTAAGTAGGTAAGGTAAACTTTCTCCTAGAGATTCTAGAAACTAGAAATGTACTAAAAAAGTAAAGATTACTTACACACACACACATACCTTCTTAATGGAAGAAGTACACTTGGAGGAGATGCCAATGGGTGTTTGTACTTCATTTCAGGAAGTAGGTCATTTAGACTTAAACTACTTACTACTTACACTCTCTATAAGGTTTTATGTTTTATGAGATTCGATTGAGAACTCAATTTATTTACGCAGTGGCTTCTTCTTCTATTTTTAAAGCCGCATTTCACTAAACAAGAACTTGAGTTTTCTTGAGTTGAGTGTAAACAATTTTTAGCAAATGTTTCCTCACTTCCCTTTCATCGTTTTCATCTTTACAGGCGAATTCAAAAGTGTGATCGGATGTAAAGGAGAAGTAATCCAATTGAGATGCAATAGAAGTATGCGAATTGCCATTTACTCGGCCAATTTTGGACGCACCGAGTATGAAAGTGTGCAATGCCCGCAGCGAGCTGGAGTCCATGAAGAATGTAAGTTCCTTACGATAATTTACTTACTTACTTATAGAGAAATGTGAAGTAGGCTTTTTTATTTTTTATTCTGCGTTGTGCGAATATTGTGTGTTCTTTTGTGTGTTATTTTATTATAATGACACACAAGGAGGGAAGGAATGAGAAAAGTAGAATATAAAAGTAGGAGTGCTTTCTCCGCACCAGCAGAGCAGAGCAGCACCAATTCCCAGTTTAGTTTCTTCTGTAGGATTCTAGAATCTAGAAGACTTTTTCTACACGCCATAAATTATCCATTTCCCTGGAGGAATTTATTAATTCTGGAAGTTAAAGTAACACTTTAAGGCTAAAGGAGAGAGAGAGAGAGAGAGAGAGAGTCTGTGAATGTGAATTACTCTATGGAAGATTCAAAGATTCAATATTAAAGACTGGAGAAGAGCGCTTAGACCTCCATTTCCTTTTGTTTACTCATTCCCTCTCTCTCTCTCTCATCAATTCCAGTTGGGATGGAAGGATTGAGATATTTCGGGCCTGGAATGTGCAAAGACCAATACAATAGGAGATGAAATAGGCACTCAAGTGAATAGCAGAATTTTCTAGGGGAAAGTGAAAGTGAGCAGTAGTGAGAATAGATCTGTCTATAGTATCTTCTATTGTCTATAACACTAGTGTAGTTCGTAGTATTTCAAAAGTGAGATTGAGACTTGAGAGAAAGGGAAGAATGAAAGAAGGGAGAGAGAGACAGAGTGAGGATATTTCAGATCGAATGTCGTTAAGACAATGTGAGCCATCTGAGAGTTGAGGTTGGTTGGGTCTCCTGTAGGTTGTCTGTTGTAGTTGGCAATGTACTTTTGGGCTCTGTGACTCTGGCCCACAAAATCAGTCAAAACTAAACGTGACACATTTTGTGAGGTTGGATGGAATTGTATTTTTTGCTGCGTCTCTCATCTCGTCGTCCTTCTTTTGTGGAAGGAAAAACACACGAGCTTTTGTTTTCTTTCTTTTTTTGTGTGTGTGAAACCTGCGTATGTATGAGTGAAGTTGAATGGATGAAATGAATGAACCAGACTTTGTGTGTGTGTGCGTGTAATTCACACCCTCACTTGTTTGAGGTTTCTTTCATCGGCTACAGAGCCTGTGATCTACTTTAGGCTAAGTGTAAACGAAACCTGAACTTTTTCTTTGCCCCACACAGCGTGTTTATCAACTTTTGCTACTGAAATTGTCATGCAAATCTGTCATGGGAAGCGTGGATGTGCCTTGGAAGTAAATCCCAAAACTTTTGGAAGTCCGTGTAAAGCAGAGTCATCCATGTACCTGAAAGCTATTTATGCTTGTGGTAAGTTGACTTCTCGTACTCCTCTTTAAAAAAGCCAAGAACCACTCCACCACCCGTTGCTGCTGCTTTCCTCGTTATCCAGTCTCTCCTCTTCTTCAATTCAAGTGAGAGAGATTGGGAGGAATCCACCGAGGATTGATTAGTGCAGCAGTATTCCTGGAAATCTATCGAATGCATACGCAAGCTTACCTTTCGAGAGTGAAATTCTCTGGAGAGATGATTCCTCTCTCTCTCTCTCTCCTTATTATGCTAAATTATGGGCCAGAGTTTGTTTGTGCAGCCAAACGGAGAGATGTAGAGTGTGTGTAGTTATGAAGGTGTGCCTAAAAGGTCCGTATAACTCATCGAAAGTTGTTGTAGTGCCAAGGAAAGTGCTGAGCGATGCATATGGATCAGATCCTGAGCGAGATGAGTTGTTTGAGGAAGCAGAGACGGAGTACGAGACTGGGGATCCCACTGAAGGAGTGAAGGAACAGCCATCCATCTACTCACCCGACCACTCGAAGGGTTGGGTCCATCCCAAATCCACTTCCAGGCCAAACTCCCATCCCTCCAACATGCACAGCTCCAGCTCAGCCTCCTCTGCTTCTTCTTCTTCTTCCGGTACTTTCTTTCCTTCTTTGAATTAAGACTTCCTTTATGCACCTCACCACTAGTGTGTGCTTTCACTCTACACACTCTCTCCTACTTTAGAACTACATGACACTCCAGAGAGAAATCTAACCACCCATTAACTTATTTCCCTCCACTTTCTCCCTACTTTCTCCTATAATAATTATATACACCCTTCCTTCTTCCTTCTTCCTCCTCCATCTTAACCCTCGTGAATCTTTTATTAGACATTGTAAAGCAAAGAGTATCCTTTCCTCATTCAAATGAGATCAAGCAACTTTGAGGAATCCACTCCTCTGCTGCATTTGAGCCCTGCGGAGAGAGAAAGTTAAGAAACCTCGCGGACAAAATGCATCTCACATCCTCTCGCTTTCTCCACCACCACCACCACCACCACATACATTTTGAATTGCACCCTATACTACCTAACTACATCTATAGATAGATATCCCTGCATAAGTATTATTAGTTTACAGTGTACCGTACGTAGAGCATTCTCTCATCCAATTTATTTTGCAGGAAACGGGGCCACATTATGGGTGTACATAACGATCCTTGGATCTTCATCCCTTCTCCTCATCCTTCTCCTCGTTTTATTTATGAAAAAACGCGGAGGAGTCCGCAGAAGGGGCTCATCTTCTAATGGACCCAACAATCCCACCACCACTTCAATTTCTGGAAATAATCCCAACGCTCCTTCAGCAACAAACAACACAGCCATCTCTGCTGCTGCTGCTGGTGCTGGAGAAAGTGATAAAACTGGAGCACCTCCGTCGTCCCTTCTTCTCCAGGAGAGTCCCAAAAATGCCCTCCTTTTGGGAAACGCTGCGTCTTCAGGTTCAAAACTGAATGCGTCCTCCAGTTGTCTCAGTTCGGTGGGAGTGGTTGAAGAAGACTTCAGTGCATTGAATCTTATGGGGGGTGTTGGGCTTGGTGACGGGTCACGAGGAGATTGTTGCTTCGGTCTGCAACAAAGTCGAGGTGGCGGGGGGATGCCCGGACTAGTACCCGGGTGGACAACAACGAGCAACGATCCGGGCAGCGGTGTGAGCGTTAGTGCCCTAATAAATCCCGTCTCTATGAACTTCAACAGTTATCATGGACTGAACAGGACCCGTGAGACCTCTCCGAGTGTCCGTTTCTACTAAATATCCCATTTAAACGAGTCCGAAAAGACGGTAAAAGTTGAAAGCGATTTGGTGTGCGAGTTGATGGGCACAGGAGAAGAGAAAGTCACTTTCACTGCACCCAACCCACCGTTTAAAATCTTCCCTCTCGTCCCCGTAAAGTTTGTACAGAGGAAATTTGTCTCTCCCAAACTCCAGTGTAATTAGGATTCTCAATGGTGCAACAAAAAACTATTTATTTCCCTTTTGGACTTAATATGAAGTATACCGTATACCTATCTATGTTAGAATGTCGACGGAGTGTCGACTGTCGACTAATAAACTACTACTAAGGCAGATTATCTACATTTAAAAATACTAAAATAAGTACTCACGCGCGAGTTATCGAATAAGATTGATTGTATTTTGATGAGAGTGAATAATATAATAATATTGTGTGATGATATAATATATATAATTAACTAATTAACTATAACGAATATTTAAATGAATGAGATTATTTATTGTATTAAAATAATATATTATATTATATAAACCAGAATCATTTTATGAAATGGGAAGGAAATTTATTTAATAAATTTTTATATGCGGAAGTCTTGAAGTAATTAATTTAATTACGTAAGTGAATCCTTCTGAAGTAACTGGTGCATATTCAAAATTGGAGTTTTGCTAATTAAATATTCCGTAATATTCTCTCCAAATTCCAAATCCCTTCCTCCACTTCTCTCCGAGTTTCTTTCCGGTAAATGTGCATTAAAAAGGGAAATGTTTAATTTAGTAGCTAACTGGAAACTTTCTCCTTCGAGCTACGAGCTGGGGAAAAAATAACTAGGAAAAATGAAATTACCTCTTGTTCAAAGAACCCATGAGTACTATCTTCTTCCTTTTGGTACTTAGAAAAGAGTTAAGCAGTTAGCGTTGACTTCTTCTCAGAAACATGTACACGAGAGATGATAGTTGTTTTTATAACAGAGAGTATCTCCGTTCTTCCGTTCATGCGTGTGGAAAGATGAGTTTAAAAGTTACAAAGTTACTCAGCTGAAAGTTCGTTTGGTGCGTATTTTTTATATCCTTTTATATTCAAATTACACACACATTTACTGAAAGGATGGTTTCCAATGTTGGGTTAGGAGTTTAAGAGTTTAGGAGTGGGGCTATGTAGAGGACCACAAGAGACATCAAAATATGCCGGACATAAGGGATTTTCAAATTCAAAATTTTTCAGAAAAAAATCATTAAGATTTTCGTTAGCATTAGAGACATAGGGAAACGGGTCATTTTCAGGAATATTTTTCTACACGAAGCCGGTAAGTTTCTGGAAATGTAAAGTCTTACAGTTCGTACAAAAGATGCCTTAATCAACCTTTAGAAGTAGATTAAGAAAAGACTCAATTATTATTCGTCCTCAACTATTGTGGATATCATACTATCTGCTGTCAAAGGATCCTGTAGAATTTGTCCAGTCTCATTTGTGCTCTATTTATAATCAATAACCAATAACTCATAACTCATAACACATTACTTAAACCTCATTAACGTTACTTCTGTAGTTAGTGTCCTTTGATATATCTTTATACTACTCTTAACCCCTTATCCTTACGTCACACACATACACACACACACACACACACACACACGTGTTTGAAATTAAGGAATCTGCATGATAAAAGAAGCGTAGAGAACGTAACTAATGTCCGAGCATTAAAGTAAAATGAGGGAAACTTGCATGTTAATTTTATTAGAGTATTTATATCACAACAGGCTTGTGTAGGAAATGAAGGAGAGCTAGGAATGTAGGAAGCTGGGGCATTTGAAGTTAAGGGAGGGAGGTTGGTATTATACTGGTGGTGGGAAGCTCTTCGGGAGTTGAAGGGTATTAGCTCAAATTACATGCATATTGCATGAGAGACATGAGAAAGGAGCCATTCGTTATTCGCAGGGAGAAAGTTGCCTCGTCTTGTCTTCTTTTTGTGTCCTATGGGTCTTCCCACTATCTGTGGGACTCCCTACTTAACTACCTTTCTTTACACTTAACTTATTTTAATAGACAAGTTTCATCAAAGAACACTCTTCCTTCCTTCCTTAACTTTTGACTTTGAAAGGAGAAAGGAGAAGAAGACGAAGCCAGGGTAGTTAGTACTTATTGCTTGTAATGGGGAGAGGGTGGGTGGGTGGGTGGATGCTTCTTCTTTTAAAAGGCTCCCATTAAACTCAAGACCCTCTTCTTCCAATTTTGAGACACTCACTCCCAAGGAGAAAGTTACTTCGACCAGTTTCCTTAAATCTTATTTAATTAACGCATTAATTTCTCCTTGGAGGGATCAGGAAGTCATGATTGCTTTATTCGTTTGTGGATATGTATGATGAAAGTAAGCAGGTAGTGTAGTTATCTCATTTGGGTATGCATGTTATGTAGCATGAAGAAAGAAATGAAGGAGGACATCACTCGTACTAATTTTTTGCTCCAATTCTTCGTGAAACGGCAAAATGGCAACCCTCACCTTCATTTGGTCCTACTGACCCGCATAACCGAATGAAAGTGGAGTGACGATGATGATAACGACCAACGAATCGTGGTGGAGTTTTTTCCATGTTCATTTTGAACATTAACTTGCTTACTTTCTCCATTCTTCTTCCTCGTCACCCGCATCTCTCCTCTCCGATGGATTTGATGAGTAGAGCCGAACTCTCCCACAGACAAATGAGGATGACGAGCATTTGATTAATGATGAAAAGTCCAGTGATAGATTACACTCCTTCATGCAGTCTCTCCTCATTCATGTGAAAGCAACAGCAGCAGGAGCAGCAGCCAAGCCAAAAGAACAACGGTCAATAGGCAGGAACAACGGGCGAGTGTTTTTTCCTCAATGAAATGAGATCAACGAGTAAAGCGAACTGATTGGGTGCACAGAGGAAGGATCGAAGGAGAGGACCTGATGGGCTGCAATGAAAGTGGTTGCCAACCATTATAATTTATCCCAAGAATGGAATACACTTTTGAGTGGATTGAGTTTGGTTCATCGTTTTTATGGGTTGTGGTGCAGGCAGGAGTATAGGAGTATTATTATTATCAGGGATCTCTCTGTAGGTTGTGCACCAATTCTGTTCCAGTCACCACCGACCTACGAAACGACGAAACTACACCCACACACCCAGTTCCAATCTGAGCTCATTTTTGGAACCCAAGAGTGATAAGATGAGTAAGTTGTATAGAAAAGAAGAAGAGGAGCCAACGGGCTGTAAAAGAAGAAAGTGGAGAGACATTCTGATCCGCGATGAAACTGGAAGGAGGAAGAAAGAAGAAGGAGGAAAGGGTAGGGAGCCTAAGCCGTGTTTATTAGGTTACGAGATCAGTTTAAATATGGAAACCGGAGGAATGGGACTCTCCTCTGCATAACTCCGCCAGTCTTAACGACCTCAATGGATATAAACTAAAAATGAATCCCCGTTGTAAAAGAATATACGATCGCAACCTCCATAATTTTTTGGGATTTTTATCCCTTCCCTCATACTCTTCCCTCATTCATAAGTAAGTTAGGCATGGAGAAGTCGTTCTTGGCCCGTTACCCACGCATGGCCACTTTCCCAATCCTCCCAGACATCTAGACGATCTTACACTGCAAATAAAGTCTCTTAGTCTCCTTCCCACAACAAATACAAAAGTCAATAGTCACATTACAACACACATAATATACACACTAATGATTTGACGCTAAGAGAAAGATACCTGCACACTTTAATGCTCAAATAAAGAATAAATATGGAGTCGTTGTGCGTGGAGGACACACAAAAAGCAAGCGAGTGAAAGAAAGCAGGAATTGTGACTTTTGGACTTTTCCCCTTTCTCCGTGGGTTTTATTCATCCGCTTACTTCAGACTTTAACTTATGTTCTCGTTCTTTGGTGTTTGGTGGAAGAATGGCGGAGTACACACAGTCACATAAGTATCTCTATATTATTATTCTATAGAGTAGAGATAGTCTTGAGTCTTGGGTGTGATGAGCATCATTTTCGATAAGTATCGAATCTACTTTATCTCCTAACGACTACCAACAGAGCAGCGGCATGGGACATCAAAAGGGATGAAAGAGAGAAATTGCACGTTAAAAGAAGAATTTGTTTCGTCACTCATCCTGAAAGTAATATTTACGCTTTCCTCACACTCCCTCCCTTCCTTTCTCCATATCTCTTTAATACGAAAGAATGAACGCAAAGACTTTCTCCTCAACTCCTCCGGCGCTTCTTGACTCCACCGAATTTCACACATACATTCACACAAATAATAAAATTCAGGGGGAACTAACAATCAAACGCGGAATTGCTTGTCCACGCACACACACACACACACACACACACACATTCATATTTTATAACTCAACGAGAAAAGCCACTTAGCAGCCTTCTCCCCGAAAACTTTACAGAGTTCTGAACAATGTGCAATGAATTTCGAAAGTGTTGGAGTGTTGACAACTTCTTACGTATTACGTCTATGAGTCTGGGCTTGTGTGTGTGTGTGTGTGTATCAAGTTTCTTGGGTTGCGTGTTTGTGTGTGTGACAGGAAGACAGGATCAATCATATTAGAAAGGAGTAAAGTGAAATGAATGCACTTTTGGTACTCCCTATCCTCCTGATAATAAAGTAGTTAAGTAAAAGGGTTAGTCCCATTAAGAATGCTTGAATCTCTGGTTATTCTATTCCTCCATCTGACTAGCCTCTTCTTTCTTCTTCTTCTTCTTTAGTCTCCCCACTTTCATTTTATGTCCAATTACTTTTGGCAAAGTTGTGAAATAAATCACCCAGTTTTCTTCTGAGAGAAAAAGTGGACGGGGAAAAGTCCGTTTTTTCATAAACTTTGTCCTCCTTCTCCTGTTGGACTACTTGAGGAACTAGCTGACTACTTGTACTAGTTAACACACACACACACACACAGGCGAAGAGAGAGATCCAGTTGAGGCAGAGCCCATCACTTACTTCTAATCCATAAGTTTCGGGCGAAAAAACATTTGCTTAAGAATTCAGGAGCCTTTGATGCGTTAATACAGAGGCAAAAAAGTTCCTCACAACGTCCACATGCATTTAAGGAATTAGGAGATTATAATAAAATGCCTTCTCATCAGTCATTAGGAGGACTAGGGTAGACACACACGGGGTGTTTGGATTTAATATGCACGAGGTTCGTGTGAAGAAACTCTTCCACTTGAGCCGATCAGGAATGCTGGAGAAGTCTGTGGAAACTCAGGGAACCTTTCAGCCTATGTGGAAATGCATGCGGGTTGTGTTGTGTTGAACAAAAGGGCCTGTGAGCTCTCAAGCTCTCTGAATGTTTTGAGGAGCAGGTCTACTTTCCCTAGACTGTCACCACCAATTACGTCGACTTTATTGGGTAGAAAGGAATGGGGCTTGATGGCTCAATGGAAGATGCTAATTGCCAGTAATAACGTGCAATATTTATGTAATTAACCCGGATTGGAGGGAATTAGTTTTATGAGTTGATGGCACACAATATCTCCCTCCCTCCTCTGCAGAGCATTGACGCAATAACACATAATCTCTTTCGCAATAAGGGTCTGTTGGCACGATCCTCAATCCTCATTTCTTTATGCAAACACACACGGGCGACTGTGAGTTCCCCTTCGAATTTATTTAAAACCCACTTTCACCTTTACCTCATCGCCTGCTCTTCCCTCTTGACTTGAGTGAGTGAAAGCGGAGCTTTTCCTAAGTTCGTCTTGAGTCTCGACGTAATAACCAATCCAATTTTGAAAATGGATAATAATAAACAGACGATATAGACATACAGGTTTGATTTGATTCGTCTTTTACTCACTTAGGAGCAGGATGGAAAGCACTTAAGGTGGGTTGAAGTATAGAGACAATAAAGTATTTCGTAGAATGAGTTTACGAACTTAAAGGGAGAAAAAAGCACGTTGGTTATTATTGATGTCACGATGGAGTTCAATATGGAATTTCCTGGAAGGTGTCATTCGTAGGATCCTATCAAAAACAAACCTTCCCATGGAAGTAAACTGTTAGAAACTGAAAAAACCTTAGTTTGAGATTGGGCCACGAGGAAAAGTCGAGTAGAAGGTGCAAAGGTGAAAGTATAGAGAAAGGCGTCCAAGTGAAAGTACAGTGGAGAAAGTAGGGAACGAAAGGCAGATTGGAGATTTGATTAGTATCGCACCATCCCTTCAGTTGAGAATCCAATTTTCATATTTTTACCCATTTTCCTTATTTGTTTTCATATTATTCGCTTCACTAGCTTCCAAGTTTGCTTGGAAGGAGATTCTTAGGGCTCCTTTCTTTCCTTCGTGGAATCTGAGTTATGTGTGTGTAGGTTATCTAGACTGGAGATCAGTGAGGTAGGGTTCTTATTCTTTGGGTGTGTGTGTCCTCTCTTGAGCCTTGGGTCTTGACAAAATGTGTGGGGCAGATTTGAAACCGATTTGAACTGGGACAACCAACATTCTTCACCAAACAAGATAGAAAAATCCAATTCGTTCACAGGAGGAGGAGAAAGTCAAATCTCCCATCAGCACTTTGAATCTCTGAATCTGTGTTTTACTTTACATGTACGCGTGATGTGATTTTTCGTGTAGGCGATATAGTCTCATTGATTGAATCTACACACTCATGAATTCTGTAGGAATATTGATGAATCGATGCTACTGTGTTTTTTGAGCCTTCATCCTTATTTTTAGTAAAGAAAAAGGATTGCGAAGGGAGGGAGATTGCATGTGATGAATACAGAAAAGAACTCGGCAGGGTGTAAATTAAATTAAGGATAAACAATGATCCCGTCTGCCCACTCTGTGTGTGTTGAGTTTACTATTCTGCTTTCATCGACCAAAGATTAACTAACCTAATTCTGATTGAGCAAACTTGATTTAGTCGAGGGAATTAAAAGAAAGCATACAGAGTAGACGCTAGCTCACTCCACATGTGTTACATTCACTCTACTCCCTTTAGTGTTTTAGCACGGGAAGAGATTTCACATTTCACGGGGTGTTTTTTCATCATAAGTCTCTCTCAGTGACAAAAGCAGGTCGTAAATCATCAAGTCCAACAGTGTGTAATCATTTCCTCAAGATATTTTTCATCACTTCAAAATTTTACGAGTCATTCGTAGGGGATTAGAAAAAGTGACCTGCTACTTACTATAACTTCAATATACTTCTATATTCTTATATGAGAGAAAGACTGTGCGTAGGTAATTTTTTTATCTTTCCACCTTTCTATTTACAAAAAATATACTCACGCTCTGTTTTACTGAACAGTTCCCTAGTGAGTGAAAAGTCTAAAAACGTGTACGTATCTTTTCTGTAGATGCACGCTATCGATTACACGCTAGACGTATATATTTCATATAAAGGTTTATAGATTGATAAGGATATTCTACAGAGGATATTTGTTCTGATGGTCATTCGTGGCGATAGAAATTGGTTTCCACACGATGTGGAAGTCTACGGGAGGTAAATCGCAATAAAATTGAAAACGTGCAGACCCCAGCAAACTACAAGATCATCTTGAGCATCTGCTTCTTTTCATTTTTGTGGAAGCCCAGCAGAAGCAGAAGTCCCCTTTGGTCCAATCATACAGAGAGAGAGAGAGAGACTGTGTGTCCAGCTACCACACTGCCAACTTCACTTACACTTACACGTAACACAGTCAGTCGCTTATTACTCGTTCACATTTTGGAGAGAAAGTTGAAATGGGAGCGTTATGGGCGTAAGGAGAAAGTCAGGAAAAAAACGCTTGTAGGGATCTCCTTGAGAGTCACACCCCCCGAGAAGGAAGGAATATAAGAAGGAAGAAGGGGGTCCTATCAGAGCGTAGCATGTAATAAGACTTAATGGCTCAGAAGAGCTCAAGAGCTTACGGTAAATAATGTTATCATCAAGGGATGTACACACACACAAACACGCGCACACTTTCTCTCGATTCATTGGCCATCGTATCAATTGAGACAGGTTATTACTGACTCTCTCTTAATTGAGTTCGATCAACATTAATATTGTATCAAGAGAAGTGTAAGTATATATACTTGGAAGATCCTCTTACTGTAATTGATATCGCCTTAGGTGCTGACGCCGAATTGTGGTTTATATTTGGTTGGTCTTCTGCTGAGTGCTGGGAGAAACTTGGGCACAATGGGAAGAAAGGAGATTGAACGGGAATTCACGTGGGATCGATGGAATTAACTAATCCTCGCGAAATCTCTTCTGCATCGCAGGGAATTATTTGGAATTGTGGAAAGGACAAGTTGTTGTTGTGAGGAATATAATGTCACACACATCCATTCAACGACATTCAACGGTTCAACATTGATCGTGTGCGTTGGGGAACTCAATAAAACTTGGGCTCATCATCCCGACACGTACAGAACAGATGAAGTTTCACAAACTCTCTCTCTCTCTCTTCTATCTCTATCTGTAATAAAGATACGGGAGAAAGTCTCATAACTAACTGACTGTGCTTATGTGCAAAACTTATTCCACCTACTTAGACAAGGATAAATTAATTCATTCGGAGGATGTTGGAAATTCATGAGAATAAGCGGAGTTTAAAGCCTGCCTGACTGCTTTCTCTGCTTTCTCTGCTTTCTCTCCTTTCTCTCTGCTTTCACTCACTCATCAATGTCACTTCCAAGAAGTGGAAAAAGCAAAGAGATTATTCCTACACTCAGCTTATTTCTGGTTTCTCAGAGAGAAAGAAGCACAGAAGCCGCTTAGGTAAAAACTCTGATTTACAAAGGGTTTTGGACTAAATTACCAGATTTTAGATTTCACATAAGGTGTCCTTTTGAATTGAGGCTACACGTGTTGGCTTCCTATTGATTAATAACCTCGTATGATGAATCGTACATTGTTTCTTCTTCTACCTTAACCTTATTACGTTTTAGTTCTGTGTAACTTTCACCTCAACCACAAGCTTATTTACTTACTGAACATGGGAGTGACGACAGAAAGAAAAGAAGAAGGATGGAGGTAGAAAAGTCAAAAGACCCTTTATCATCATAATCTGACGAAGTCTAACAGAAATATGTGACTCAGCTCCCCAGCAGAATGTTCTCTCTCTCTCTCTCTCTCTCTCTTACCTCCTTCCGTTCTTCTTTGATTTCCACCAGATTTATGAGTCGCGGTAGCCATAAAATAGGATATGAGGATATGGGGATATGGATGGAGGAGGACTCGAATTCCTAAGTGTGTTTGTATCTCCTCCTAAAGAACTCTCTCATCCGAAGACAACACACAAACACACACTAACTTACCTCTCCTTTTACTTTTCCTATTATCTCCATCCTCAGGATGAAGAGATCTGAGGTAGGACGGATGATGATAACCTTCAGATAAAAGGAACCTACTTCATCTCTTCTTCTGTTGACTGACTCTTGACTGAGTGTCTGTTTGTGTGTGTGTGTGTACCTCTGAAATTGCGTGTGGTGAGTCAATTTGCAATCCATCCACTACTCAAAAAGTTACAGAGAGATACTTTTTTCACAAAAGAAACGGAAGAAAGCAGCAGCCACCTACCTACCTTTATATTTGTACTTTGTGAATTTCATCCATTTTAAAATCGCGTAATATCTTCTCTCATCCGCTTTCTCTCTCTCTCTCATCTTTTTGTGAACTGCCTACACAGAATGTATTAAATTCAAGAGTTGTTTTACATTTTGAACAACCCGGAAAGAAAAAAATACACTAAATCTTGAAATCCCTATTTCCTACTTCTTGCCTGTGACTTACTTTCTTCTTCTTTTACTCTTTTACTGCGTCCTCTTCATGAGACTCCATTATAAAATGCCCCAAAGAAGAAAAAGATAAAAAAGAGGAAGTGGAATTCGTTTTTGTTTTTTATTCTTCTTAAATATCGCGTCATTTCTCTTCGTAAAAAGATTTGTTTTCTGTGTGAGAAAGTTGTCTCTTTTTTCTGGTCTACATTTAAAGTGAGTCAGGAGAGTGTGGCTGGAAGAAATGGGTGTGGACTTTTGTGGGGAAAAAGAAAGCTTAAGATTTTTAGAACAATCTCGGAGGGTTTAGTGCGGAACGATCTACGGACAATTTTATGATGACTGTGTAGTGTAGGAATGATGGAATTTGTGTCAGCATGAAGAGACTCTTACGGCTGCAATGGGATGGGAGTTTCAAAGGATGATCATCGTCTTCATGATGATGATGATTTGAACGGAGAATTGATGAGGTTCTCGATGTGATCTTCGTGTAGACAAAGTAGAATCATTTCCCGAGATTCGTCCTAAATTCCTTTCTCCCAACACTTTCCCTTTCTTTTATACGTCTTATATAATATATATTTCTAGGACACTCTCTCTCTTTCTCCATTCAGCCAGAGTCTCGTCAGTTCCTCGTGGCTTTCATTATGATTTCTAAGAAATGCAAAGACAATTCTTTTCGTCATTATTATTACTTCTCCCCATTATTATTTCCACTGGAGAAAGAATGGGAAAAAGTCGATTTGTTTTAGTGATGGGATGGGAGAGCACGAGGACAGCTCATCAGAGAAAGAACTGAGATGAGAGTGAAAGACAGAGTTTCACGAAGGCAGTGAAGCGGACAGAGGATTATTATTGCTCAACTAGTTCCACATAATTGCATTAAAAAGCTAATCTATTAACATTGGCTCCCCACACATAAGTACACTCACAAAGTATGGAGCACGAGGACAGTTATAAACTTTCTTCTCGCCTGGGCAAGTCGCCTTGTGTGTGTGTGTAGTTGTCTGTAGGAAGGTTTGTGCTCTAGTTTAGACTTTAGTAAGCCTACTTTATATACAATCTCTCTGTGTTCAAAGTGTAAGGCTTGCCATAAACAAGACAGAAGGAGAGAGACGCGTCATTTATATCTCGGGTGAAATCTGAACTTTGCACTCTTCCTAACTCTCCGTATCTCTCTCCTTCCTTCTCATTTGGCCTGAACTAGATATGCAACACTGATAAAACAAACCACAAACAAGTAGCGTGTAAGTAGGGGAATGAATGACTTCGCCTCTCCTGCAACTCCTGCTTTCTCTATTCCAGGAATTTGACGGCATCCTCACAGAAGAGAGAAAAGTTTCAAAGCCAAGTGAAGCGTAGCAAACGAGGGAAACAACGACGACGGAGGAAGGGAGGAAAGAGAAAGCAACGTGTATTATTGATACAACTTACCTAACTGCTTGTGGAATCTAAGATCTTCTCTATAGTTTAATTCAGCTCTCCTATCTCTCTCTCTGTATTCACACTCCCCCACATTCGACCCTAACTACTTTTATTTCTCTTTGAACCTAAGTCAACTCATTATGAGGTGTATTCACAAAGATCCAAACGGTGAAAGTGAATAGTGTACGTAGGAAGCTCTCTCGTTCTAGATGAAACAACCTGAGCCACCGCAGTTCGAAGTGGGCTTACATAACATAGCAAATCGGAGTCAGAAGGTGTACAGTTTACAGAGGAATTCATTAAGATAGCGCCCAGTATTTATTCGTCTAGTGCAAATAGAGTATTCTTTTTCATCCTTCGCACTTTGCATCACTCATCGTTCATCGCCAAACCACCAACCCAAATAAATAGCAACTACTGCTGATGCTACGCTACAAGTCTGTACTTGTGGGGTTAATATTAGGAGGGGAAAGCAAATGAAATACACAGAGCTATTTCAGCAGAGAGAAGCTTCCTAGAACAACTTGCTTATTCCACTTGCTACTGACTCAGCCTTTCTCCCTCCAATGCTAATAACAATATTCATTAAGAACAAAGGGAAACCACATGAAATGATTCATTCCTATGGTGTATGGGCATCCTTCTCCCATTTCGGACAAATATTTTGCCATTCCACGTCTTTCCACGAGGATTGTTGGATCTGAAGCCCTGAGAACTCTCAGTTAGTTAAGAAATGTAAAGCTGCAAGACTGCAAGGCCTTCACAGAGTCGTTAATTCTAAAAAAAATGCTTTAACGATGCATTGTAAATTATTACATTTCAACTTGTACGAGAAAGTTTATGCTGTGTGGGTTGTTCAGACATGGAAAAGTTTGTGCTGGAAGGTTGGAACTTGGAACGTGCTCAATGAATGCACATCTGAGTGCCATAAAATAAAAATAATGCAAAACCTACCTGCTTTTCTATCTCTGCACATTGTGTATTTCTTATTTCTCTCGCGAAGTTGCAAAATAAGAAGAAGATACGTGCGAATAAAATATAAAATGAGAAGGTGAAATCCATTTTGAAGCTTTCAGTATGATTTGTGACTTTAAATGTAAAGATAACCCATCATTTTGGGATTTTCGCTCATTGCTAGAAAGATGCATGTGCTTTCACTGCTTTCCCTCCTGTCGTGACATTCAGTTTCACCCAAACTATCCCCGTAAAAACCCCCGGTTGGAACCAAACCACACAAACTCTTACTTCTTACTTTCCGTTATTCATCTCACTTGGGTAGCTCAGACAGATTTTTTATACTTTAGCACGTATACACAAGCATTGCCACCTACTCACGACACTCACATTCACCTCATCGTCGTCCCAACAGGACACAACGGAGGAGGAAAGAAGGAAGGATGTGAACAAAATAATATATTGCACCCTTGCACAAGAATACCTACTCGTTCTTCCTTTCACGTTCTTCTTGGGAAGGAGAGTCCTTAGAAAGTAAAAAGACGAGGATGAGACAGTCATGCACACGACATAAAAAACCTTTGGTGGGTTTTTTGGTAGCAGCAGTAAAGGTTAGAGGTGATTCATTTACCATATTTTATTGGAGAGGAGAAAGCAGGCAGGAACAAAAGAATTGGGGAAGAGAGAGAGAGAGAAAGTGAGAGACAATTTTGAGTTAATCTTTCGCCTAATCTCCAACTAATGTAATGCACTTAGCTCCTTTCTCGTTGAGTATAGATTACGTGATCCCGAAGAAGATGAGAAAGGAAGGAAGGAAAGGAGACGAGGAAAAGATGATGAGGAGGAAAGTGTTGCTCTGTTTGCACATTTAAAAATCAATATCCTTCAATTATCTTTACTTGACTTGAGTCAACAAAATCTCTCTCCTCCTTCAGATAAAAATACACACTCTTCTCTTGTCTGATTTCTCGTGTGGTGGGTTTTAGTTGTAGGTTAACTTTACAAGGTGAGAGAGAGAGAAAGAGGTAAAGCTTGCCAGGAATATGTTCAGGGTGGTTTTTACAAGAGAGAGAGAGAGAGAGAGACTTTCACAAATCATAAGTGATTAAGTACATGACCATATATAGTGAGAGTGGAAGTGAGAAAGAAAGAAAGAAAGTAACGAGAGGTAAAAGTGCAAAAGGAGTTTTGATGTAATTTATGAGGAGAGGAGGAGAGGCTGCTGCGAGCGTGTATGATCATCAGAGAACAAATCATCCTCACCTTCCCATGAATTGAATTAATGGCTTGGCTTACTGAGTACTCCTTTCACTTCTTCCCTTGCTTCTTCTTCTTCTTCTGCTCTATATACGCAGAATTCCCCTTAGAACCCAAGAAGACCGAACCGATGATGCCCGTCTTTTCGTCCCATAAAGCACGAATAAATAAGTGTAAACCTGTGGGAAATTCGGGTAAAAAGTGAAAGCTCCTCTAGGAGATTATTATTCAGGGCTTCTTATGGGTGACTGCTATGGTTTAAGGTTTACCGTTGTAACTGTGTTAAGTCTTTGTGGGAGGACGACTCCCATAATAATCATTGCGGTTGGATGTTTGGAATTTGGAAGGACAGAAAGGTGAAAGTGTGAAAGATACTTTCACTTCACTTCTACAGCCTTCATTAGTGAGGAGGGTTGTCTTGTAACTTTTTTAACACGGCTCACGTTTTCATCTGTTCATTTTTTGGGCTGTCTTGAGGCTTGAGATTCATTTGAGATTGTCAGAGCTCCTTCGCGTTTCACTCTGAAGGAGACCTCATTTAATAAATATGACAGATTCTCTTCTTTCTCTCACGAGCCTATGCACAGTCTTAATTTGTCTTTTGACAACTCAACTGGAAGATATGCGGTCTCGTGTAAAACTGAAGTGTCAAGCAAAAAGGAACTGCGTAGTTATATTTTTAATTTAGATTCTTTTATTTCTAATAATACAACACGTGAATGTTATTGAATTAACAGGAAAACAGGAGTTAATATTACTTCACAGGTTTCAGAGTAAAAGAACTGGTAGGATTTCTGAAAATTCACTCACCTGTTGTGGAAAGATGGAATTGAAATTGAAACCACGCTGCCAACTGCAAAGGACAGGAATAATTGGACCTGTGGAAATAAATCCAGGAATCATAATACATTTTGAGAAAGTTTTCAATTGTGTGTAAGTTACATGAGAGAGAGAGAGAGAGAGAGAGAGAGAGAGAGAGGTTGAGAGTTGAAGGAGCCCTTTGGTTAATACTTGACGTGACTAAGTTGATCCTTACTGAAGAGTTTATTACGTTGTTGCATAATATGCTTTAGTATCCCAGCCATCAGTCTAGAATCTAGAAAGTAGAGAGGCAGCTAGCCAAGCACCCTTGACAGCAATTAAGCTGTGCTATGCTGCTAACCTGACTGCTGAGGACGTGGAGGTCGGAGGAAGAGTAAATTGGGAACCAAATTAGGATTTACCACAGGCATTTACTCGAAGCCTCGAGTCGTGTTTGCTCTATTAGTTAGTGAAACTTTCAAAGTTGGAAATACGATGGAGAGAATGGAGAGAATGGGTGGCTCGGATTGCGACTGTGAAGACAAATTGCAAATCGAAATTTCCCGATTTCCTATTACTCCCAGAGAGAGAGTCTGAACCTAAAAGAGTACAGAGAGAAGCCTCGCTAAATTGAGTTCCATTGGCCCTAGAGGAATATAAAATGGAAAGGTAAGAGTAGAAGACTTCAAACAGTCAACAGACAGTGTTGTACGGCCATATCATTCATTCGCATCCATAGGAATCCACCCAGCAGAATTGTAGCCTCCAGTCGCTTTCTCTCGCGTCTCGAGGCGTTCGCTCAGACTAAATATTCCATTGTTTACCTTACACTACTCTCTCCTCCTTTGCCAGCTAATTCCGATGAATTTTAAGTATTTTCTTTGAACTTTGGCACACCCCACAGTCAAGTCAGGAGTGGTCTGTTCATCTGTACACTCCATGTATGAGGATGAGGATGATGATCAGTGAATTTTTTGCATGAATTCTGCACACACACACACGCCCACTCTCTTCACCCTTTCTCCACTTCTCCACGTGTAGAAGACTTAAGTAGTTCACTAAGAACAAAATAACTTGAATCTTAACTTCCTGAATAAATAAACTACTTTGTTTATCTCTTCACTTCCTCCATCCTCCTTGTGTAAACCTTAACGTATGCTTATTTCCACTCTATTCAATTCCACCCTCGCCTCAATTACACTTTACACCGTAGGACTCATTTCCATTCTTCCTGCGTCTCTCATCTCTCTCATTTACTTCCAGCATTTTAATGGAACTCACTTGTCTCTCTCCACTCATAACTTAAAATAATCATAATAATATCTTGAATAAATAAGAGAAGAAGAGGACTTGCTACTTCACCCTACTTAACACAACATCAACCTAATGACATTTTATTTTGTTAGTTTTATTATGATACTCCCTTTCTCCGCTTTCACTTTCTCACAAATATCATTCCGAGTTTCATAGTTTTACGCGTCTCGAGTCTCAACTTGGTGAAACAGTTTTATGAGAAAGCAACACTGCAATGACAAAAACTATGAGTAGTCTCAGAACACGCAGAAATTCGGGAGGAATGGAGAACAGAGTTTATAACGCGAAGTTAGTTTTGTGTTTGTCTCTCTCGCATCTCCGGTCCGTCATGAAACGCGTGCCAAACTGAGTTGTCCACTAATTCATTCTTATGACACTCCCTTGAGAAGTAAAGAGGAAGAAGAACTCTGCTCTACAGTTTTCCCAACTTCTCTCAAGGCCTTCTCGTTGGCTCTCTCCAATGTCTACAAAAAAGAAAAATGACAAGATTGAGAGAAGACTTTAGGGACAACAGAAGAGAGCGTAGAATTTCCTTGTGTTTCGTTTTGAGTCGTTGCTACACATTCTATAGTTTTCGTAGATGAACAAGAACAAGAACAAGTCAGAAGTTGGGGAAGAAGTTAAGTCTTCTTCTGCTCGAAGTAAATGATATTGCTTTCACTGGAGATACGCGAAGAAAGTATCACCACTCACCAAACGCATTTGCACACTGTTGTATATTGTGTGTAGAATTGTGTTGTTGTTGCATGACGTATCTCTAGACTCTAGGCGCTTTTAGTGTGTGAGTAATAAGTGCAGGATGCAATTACTGAATCATGAGAGGATTTAAAAGATTCCCTACGCTTTCCCATTTCTGGCTGCACTAAACAAACAGCATTCTAGTTTCTGGAATTTCTTTCTAAAGACACAAGGCCAACTGAAACAGAAGAAGTGAGTTACTTTTCTTCCTTACAAACTTGGAGGAAAAGTTAACTCTCGGTTTCTCTGTCAGATATTCAGTGCTCCACTTCTGATACTTCTAATCTCACATTTATTGTTGCATCTTGCCCTAAATTCTAATACTTGGAATTTCAGTCACAACTTGGCTTCAGCTACTTTTAACAATGAATAGCAAAGTAAGTAGGAACATATCTATAGTTACAGCGCCTTGTGTCCTTAAAAAACAACAACTTACTTTTACTTCCTCACTTAACTCGTACAGTCCGATAAGTACACACAACGCGTAAAGACGCAGTCATCTCATCATCTCTGCTGCACAAATGGTACGAAGCACTTGAAGACTTGAACAATGGATTCCCAGTCACATCCATCTTTCTCCTTGGCCTGCTTCCTTCCTTCCTCTGCTCCTTTCCTTGAAAGACGCAACAACAACAACAACAACAAACAACTCAATCCAAAAGGGAAAAGAGAAAAATTCAAATACATTAGGAGAAAATGACTTGATTCTTGCGTTCTCCAGCTTTCTTTCACTTTCACTCACAAAATCACGCCTAAAAGTGAGATTGGAAAAAGTTTTCCTGTCCTAAAAAATGGGGCTGTTGTGCAGTTGTACACGAGGATAGGAAGTGAAAGCAGATTCTGTTGAAAAAATGAACACAGTCACAATCTCACAATGCTCACAATAACAAAAGTACAAGAGGAAACTCAGCACACGCATAGAAATATAAATATCCGCCCGTCTGTTTGCCAGTACACAAAAGGACATGACAAATATAAAACCAATTCAAGTCAACGCTCAATTCATCTCATCTTTGGGGGATTCATTTATGAAGAAATCGAGATTAATGGCCCAGCATTTCTCATCCCTCTCTCCCGTGTTGTTATATGTTGAATGTTGTTCCTGAAAAATTAGCTTGTTGATGTTTACTACTGCGGGAATTCTGGGAGCTTGTGTATTTCTGGTAGAAAGAAACGAAATCTCTTCAGTCTCCAGTTGTTTGCCTTCCTATCTACTATCTCTACCTTTCTATCGAACACACACACACACACGGGAAAGCAGGAGTAGTTGGGCTGTGCATTTCCTCCTATTCTATTTAATGTGGTTTCATTATCTGATGTGTGTGGTTTCCGAGTGTTTACGGCATTTAGAATGTGTACAGTGCATCTTTTTGTAAGTTCAATATATACTAAAATTTACTTTAACACAGCAAACGTGAAGGTATGGAGGGTTTGTAGAGAGCCCAGCCATTTGAAATCCAACCAATACACAAAGCTGATGATGAGACTAGGTTGGTTGGTTGTGCAGGCCACAAGGTACATTCTATTTTAATTGATTAGAAAGGAAGAGGGAGAAAGCGGGTGAAAGTTCCAACCCGGCTTGTTCTTTTATTTGTGTAACAGAATGCTTCTCTGTTGGGATAAACAGGTTACGTGTATAACGTTGTGGTTGACTATATAGCAAGAACTGATTTAGCATGCTATATATGTTTCTAATAGAGTTATTTGTAATTTCCCAATTCCTTTATTATGATACATCGAACACACACACACAAACACACAAACTGTAACATTCTAATAAGCTTTCACTCTGTAAGGGAGAGATTAAAATTAAGTTTTGGTTGTGAGGAGACCTCAATCCTATCGTTTCCATCATCGCAGTCATCACAGACGAAACGATGAAACGAAGAGCTTACTTTGTTCGCTCGAGGCTCATGAATGTTTTGGACTTTCCAATTCCTACGAAGATTTTTTAAATTTCTCTCTCTCTCACTTTGTAAAGCTGCATATTACTTTTCCCACTTTCTCTTTTGCTTACTCTCTTCTTTTATCCCGTTTTTTCACCAGGAAAATACTCCGAAAATAGTCGATCTCATCATTTCATAATAAAATCTTTTGAAGAAGCTGAATCCTCTTTATTATTTGAATACTTTTTTCCTTTCGATCTTTGCTTCTTTACTCTCTTTACTCTTCCCTTGGCCACATTGGCCAGCAGCACAAACTACAAACACAAAAAGAAGAAAAAGAACCGTTAATCTTGTTCATGGTCCAACTAGGTATATTATATAAGAGGCTGTGTGAATTTCTATATATATTTATAGGCTAGTGGCTGGTACGTATGTGTTATATAACTATTACACTTTCTTAACACAATCTACAACCACTTGAAAAGAAAAAGAAAGTTGTTCATCTTGGATTTCCGAGGATGGCTGAGTGTGTGTGGTACTTTCACTTCAAGAAGTAAAGCCCGTGTGTGTGTAGAAGCCTTCTTACACAAACCGACCGATATCTGTGAGTGTTATTATGTGTGTGTGAGTTTAAGTCGACATAGCTTTAACTCTACTTCATCTCTGAGATATAATATATAATAGACTATATAATATATATGGCGGTGGTGGTGTGTGGGTTGCAGTATATTACATCTGAGTGTAATTTATCATCGTGTAAACATTTATGGCTGGAATGTGGTCACAAGTAGGAGTTAAATTGTAACCCTTTCACATTTTAATGATAAAAGAAGGGCCACTCAGGCATCACAAAGACTTTCTCATAAAATCCTCTCTCACTTCCTTCCCCTTCTTCTTCTTCCCTCCCTCCTCTTATACTTTTGTTTTGACTTCACATTTTTATTGGAAAGGTTGGTATACTTTAATGGGCCTTCGGAATCTCCTCACAGTTATATAATCTCTAAAATCTACACACCTACACACACACCCAGTCTGTTGTAGTCTTTCACAATGTCTGGTGAAGTAAGAGAAGACTCACAGAAGAAACCCAGTCAAACATAGGCAAGTAAGTGAAAGTAACTTGCACTCAATTTCAGGAAAGATTCCCCGTGAAGTTAAATGGAAAAAGACGTAGTGGAGATTTTCCACGAAAGTAAATTCTTCACCGACTGCAATTTAAGCTTACGTTCGAAGTATTAAAGAAGTTTGTAGCAAAGTCTTAGCAAGTTTTGGTTCATTACTTTACCTACTTACTTACTTACTCACCTTTGTTTTTCTTCCTGAAACAATCTGACCAAGAAAAGGTTAAGTTACCAAACTAGTGCGTGTTTGTTTGCTCCTCCCAACTTAATACACAGCAGGTAGAGATTCTTTTACTCAGAAGAACTCTCAGCTTTCTATTTCTACGTAAGTTACTTTTCTAATTCACTCCGAGATGTGCGATGTTGTAGCGTTGATAATGTGCTTGAAAGGTTTAATTTTAGAGATGAGCTTGTAGATTCCTATTCTGTGTGCGTGTGTGTATGTGCATTTCTTTGTAACTCAAGAATCGAGAGAAGCAGATGATGATGAGCTGGTTTTTTATCATGGGAAATGAGTAATCTTAGTATTCCTGAAGAATCCTTAAGGAAAGGAGGGAGAAAGGAGGAGGAGGGCCCGAAGTGGCAGAGCATACAAAAGCTGAGGCTCATAAATTACTTAGTTATAATTGTGCCTGAGCCGCCTGCCAAACCCATCCGGAAGTGAACATTCAAATCTACATTCAGTCATGGTTTTGTCATTAATCTTTCCGGAGGAGAAGAAGACGCGTTCACTTCTTCTCATAGGATATGCGAGATTGGAGGAACAAAAAGCTCTACACATTCTCTACAAGGCTACGTACTAAGTAAGTACTCACGATTGAAGGAAGACTTTCTCCTCCGAATCTTCCCCCACCACTTCCATCGTTATTCTTCCCATCCTGTTTGTTCCTTTGAGAAGAAGACGCTGAATTTCCAAGTCCCACTTTCTCCCAAAATATATTCAGCTCCTCTCTACTTTCACCGAAGGAATAAGGACGGTGGATCTCTCGTTATGTGTGGTGGACTGTGACTTTTGTATAGGAACTCTGGTAGAATGATGAAGACACACACTTACCACGACCAACAAGATAGATGCGAGAATAATGTAGTGTACATTCATCTTAATACTGAATAACGACCTTATGGGTCTCCTGCTCGCGAGTATTTTTCAGGTCGCGGGTTTCGAGGAGACAGGAGAGAGGAGCCAATGTAACATGGAGATGATCATTCATATTACTAAACTTATGCCTACCTCCTTTCGTATAATATAAAGTATATAAAGACTAGTGTACTAGTTGTAATAGGGAGTTTGGACTTGGAGGACAAACGACCTGCTTTTTATTACACTCTGATAATCACTCAAAGTTGCCAAGTACATAATTTAATCCAGCCGCAACAAGGAGACTATTATTAAGGCCCAACATAGCTTGTAGGTTGTAGGTGGTGGTTTACTGTTAGTCCAAAGAAGAGATGATACGAGAGACAACCGCAACTCTAAACTCCTTTCTGGGGATCAAAAGACCTTCTCTCTCTCTTCTTTCTCATCCACAAACTCTTCTTAAGTAAACTCACAAGACTTTCTTCGAAGGTAGCCTACGTACACAACAGCTCAGGTAAACCAGCCATACAGCAACAAACAAACACTGTAAGAAGATATATTTATACTATACAGATCATGTGGTTCATTCTTACATTCTTATCCTACACGAGATACACAAACGATATCCTCCACGCTACATTTAAGAGTCTCTGAAGTTGGAGAATAAGACTCTCTGCTCATATTCAACAGAGTTTCAAGTTTCAATGTAGTTCATCAAGACTTACTTTAGTTAATGCAGTGGAATCTCTTTCGACTTTACCTAAACGCTTAACCTCCTAGTCACTTAGGATGACCCAATATATAATGTGTGTTAATGGTTTACTGTTGGATGCTTGCGTGTTTACTGACTGTCCTGCGAATCGAACCATGCAACTATCTGTATATACTCTCTGTGGATTTAGACTCAACATTCTAGACTCTTTAGTGAATTACAATGGATGGAGAAGGATGGAGGAGATGATGATGATGATGATGATGATGATGGAAACTGCTGCTGTGAAATGCAGCAAAGTACTTTCTTAACGTTTATTTGATGTTGTTTATTCGGGTTTGCTAAGCTTCTCAATAGACTCCTCGTTGGGTTCTTCGGAGTAAGACAGAAGTGAAAGGAAGACGGGAGATGGATTGGTTTGGAGATACTCGGTCCTTTCTAAAGAAAGCAAGCTAAGTATAGACAGACTGTGTGCAAAGGAAAGCAAACAAGGAAGGAGGAGGTTGAGCTGATGATGCTCTCTGGTCTGAACCAACATCATCTCATTGACAACAACCAACAACCCTTCATGCTTTCGTTGTAAGTCAGTAAAAGCCACACAAATAATCTTCTTGAGAGAGTTGTCACACCCATCAAGTCAACTTACCTCTGGGAGATCATTCTCATTCCTTCAAGGAGCCTTTCGTCCTCCATGCATTTCATATTGGGAATAAGTATTGGGATCGAAGGTAGAGGAAGTTAGGAGACAGGCGAAATCCAGGTGTATGAATTTGAGGCTGAGCTTTAAATCCTCTTCGAAGACTACACGTCACCCACACCTGTTCATCTCAACTCTCCCTCCGTCCTCCGTGAATGTGTCCCTAAGTATAAATGCCTCCTGCATCTCTCAGACTCTCAGGTCTGGTGGCGACTGAACCATTTCAATTTCTAAGCCCATCAACAAGGAGAGAAAGGTTGCGTAAACACGTTAGTCAAAATGTGTCTTGAGAGAAAGTGTTCTAAAATAGAACTCTGTCCTTCCTACTTTGCTTGAGTAATCCAGAAGAAGAAAATGCATGGAGGGTTCTCTCCACATCATCTTAAGATGAAACCTATCGCAGAATTCTGAGACTTCTTGGTACGGTCTTAGGAAATCTTGGGAAGCATAAGTATAATAATAATATGTGTGTGTGTATGTGTGTGATTTACTTTAGGGAGTCTTTGCCCCTCTTCAAGTCGTTAGGATGGAAGTGGAGTGGAAATAAAAATTGGATCGAGTGGTCCAAGTCGCTTTCACTGCCTGCCTGCCTTTCAGGAGTTGCCCATTGAATGTGGAATGTCACAAGTTTCTTGGAGACTCCTAAACTCTTTTCTACTGCGGACGTTGGAGAAGGAACTTTTGGACTTGGAATTTGGACTGAGGGGAAAGTAAGAAGGGAAACTGACTCACGCCCATTTGTAACCGTCTTGTGATGAGTTGAGGAGAAAGTAAAGAGATCCTTTTGGTTTCTTTCGGTGGTGTCGTCGTCCCTGTCGTGATCCACACTTCCACTCCCTTCTTCTTACCCATTTAGACTTAAGTTTGGGAGCGAATCGACTGCCTAATGTGACTGTGACTATGCCGGAGGGAGGAGATGATGATGACGATGAGGCAGCAGAGCTACGGAGCTCTGAATCGTCTGAATGGTTGTGCCCTCATGAAATTACCCGGGGTGTGAGTGAAATAACTTACGAAACACAAACAATTTTGTCTTCGGGTGAATTGGAAATTGGGACCGGACTGCTGCTGCTGCTGCTGCTGCTGCCGATACTGAAGACGAAGTATAAACGGGGAGAAAGGATCACATTGAAATGCACTGAGAGTAGAGACTACATCATCTTGCGATCACGATGCGATGCCTTTTCCATTCATTGAGACTTGAGAGAGAGAGAGAGAGAGAAAAGTCCGGACAGACTGGAGCGACATCGACTAAGTCCATCCATGAAGAATGTGACTTTCTTAAAACTCTCTCCCTTTCCTTCCTTCAATAGACTCAAGACGTCAAGACTGTGTGGAACTTTGAATTCCTCCAAGCGTTCCTCCAAGCCTAGAAAATCGTATGAACACATATAAGTTCGATTCTTAGTTGCGAATTTGGCTTGGTGTTCAGTGTGAAAGAGAGACTACGGCCGTGTGTCATACGAAAAGAAGACAAAGCTCCCTTTCTCCCTCTTCCCTGTATATCCTTCCATAAATTATACATTTCCCCAGAGGAATCTTTTTAATCCCAGACTTTAAATAACATTTAGAGAAAGTCTGGCCCTCTCCTCTTCGTCTTCCCTCAATCTTATCTATTTAGCAATCTATTTCATTCCTCCGCCTTTCTCTCCTGTTATTCTTCTTCCCCAAAGAAGAAACTCAGTCTGGGTAATTCTGAATACAATACACACACACACTCACATCCTATCGTTCAATACATTTGATACAATGATACACTGAATTATTCTCGACACAACCAGCGAGTCACAGACTGAACTAATATTATTCTGGACTTATAGAGGCTGATCATTTAATGAGAACAATCGCAGGGCTCATTCTGCAATTCTACTTTCTACAGGGACTTGATTATCTCCTCTACGAAGGATGCCTAGAGTTTAGCCTTAGTTCTTGTTTATTGCATAAGCAGACTTTGCGTAACACACACACAGAGTTTCTTTTGAACTGCATCGGATTTGTTTGCTAACCTGACTGCCTATGAACTAGATATCTTCATCCATTAAATCACTGCGAATATTCCGTTTTGCACACAAAGCCCTGACACTATTTATATTTCACGTTGCACTCGTACAAGTGCTCAAGCTGTTTCTCCTTCATACACTTCACTTTAATCGAACTCTCCAGGAGATACCTTGTTTGCATTCATGTAGGTAGACTGCTTACTGCTTTGTGCGAAAAGCCATAAGCGACGACGCTTAAGGGGAAAGTAGAGTGGAGGAGAAAGTACAGAGGAAAATCTACGATTGACTCTCTGAGAATACTTAAAGTGTTGTTGAGTGTTGGAGCTGAATTCATTCGAGGAATTGGATCACAGTTGATCCAATTTTGTAGCGGAAATTGTGATGCAAATCTGTGTGTGTGTTCAAAAGCAGCCTTGCTCCACACGGAGAAGGAAACTAAATCCTTTTATAATGTAAACTTCCTACGCAAACATTCTGGAGAAAAAGCTGGGATAAATAAATTGTAAATACTCAAATACTCAAAAGTTCTGAGAGATGTTCTTGAAGAGAGAGGATTCATAGTGAGTGTATGTAGATTGGAGATTGGAGGGAGATGAGTGTAAAAGTAAAACACACACACAAACACAAATGCACCACACAACTTTCACCACTCTCCTCCTCGTTTGATAAAGAGTAATGGACCAACTACTGAAATACTGTTGGCCTCCTTCTTTGAAGTAATAAAAAGTTTAGTTTTAATTATACACGTAGGGCCCCAACAGATGTACGGAGCTCCAATTGATTGGGAATTATAGCTAAGCCCATTGTCTATCTCTCTTATAGTTGTATTGTGTTTGTACTTGTAGGCGATGCAGATCAAAGTGAAAGTACATTTTATTCTTCCCACACGTTTCGTAACCACCACCATCACCAAAATTCTCATCATCATCTGTTAAAACGAACGAGCAGGCGATCCGAATCCACCACCAACAAACCAACTTTAACTTTCACCGCCCTTCTTTCTCCACACTGCAACATTAAACTGTCCTTACTTTCTTTGGGTGTTATTGATTTGATGACATCAACTATCAACGTGGTCACACAAACACAAACACATCGTCATTGTAGTTGTGTAGAGGTCGAAGGAAGTATTAATAGTCAATACAGAAATGTAGGGAAGATCAAGGAGAGTCACAGTCAGAATACAAAGTTGTTAGTAGGAGTGTGGGTAATTTTTTGGCACCAGAGAAAGTTTCTTTCTCTGCAGAATGGATGGTATTAAATAGAAAAATACCAAAGTGGAATCCAATCCGGGAGAAAGTGTGTGTGTGTGTGTTTTGTGAAAGGAATGAAAGAACAAGGAGAGAAGAACCATTTCGCATTTTGTATTAGTTTGTGAATCTCTTTCCCATCTGGTTGTTGGCTCTTCCGGACTTATTGGGACATTTTATGAAAATGCCATACATTCCGAATTAGATTTCCTCATTTATTCCCTACGCCTGAGGAGGAAGGAAGGAACTGTAGGAAGGAAGAAGGAGAGACTTACTTTTTACACGACACTAGAGAGAGATTGTCCCATTAAGTTATTTTCCCTGAGACACTCATTCACTTTGGTGTGAGTGTCTTCCTCTGATTCTTTTATTATGCGAGTCATATTACACCAGTGGACTTTCACATATAAATACACACAGACACAACCTTCTTTCACCATTCCTTTCTTCCTCCATACAAAGGCTTCTCTTATTCATCTCTCCACCAACTTACTTTCTCTTTTACAGACAGTATTAAGTATATAGAATACAGTAGGCAGTTGCCGGTTGTTGTAACGATCAAAACATAAATAAGGCTTTATGAGACTGCAAACAATAATATGTTTCGTCGTCTTAGGCTTCGTATTATTATCCTCTTTCTCCGAGGACCACCACTTCTTACTTCTTCTTCAGTGAGAAGGACTCTCTCCTCGAAGAATAAGAGAGATCTTTTGCACAAAGTCCGCTTCATGTGGCAGGAGGACACACGATAGGAGCTAAGGACTCTCTCTCTCTCTCTCTCTCTCGCAATAGACTTTACTTCTTTTAATAGCCACGGATATAAATACATTGTAAGAATCCCTACTTCTTCTCTACATCGTCCATCTTCTATCCCTACAGATACAATCATCACTAACACACATTCACAAAGCCCCTCTGTCCGTCCGCCTATTTCCCCATCCTCTGTAAGAAAGATTTAAGGACCACTACTTATTCCTCTCAAAGGGACACAAAAGCATAACAATAACAACAGATTGGGAGAAAGCACGGTATCTTTTTAGGAGTTCTAGAGTCTTTCTAGACTCTAGACTCTAAACTGTCCTCTATATTTATACTCAAACTCAATAGAAAAATTCTGAGTGGGTGTGGACGTGGACTTTGTAAATGATACGCAGAATTGTATGAAACCAAGTGGGGCTGCCTTCATCAATCTTCCTTTTTCCTAAGATGGTGAATGTCAATGTCTTAAGTTCCCCTTGTTTTCTGATAAATTACTTAACTTTGTTGTTTCCTTAAAATAGTCACACAGGAGAAAGACAAGGCAAGTTAATTTTCCAAGTATTTTATTCATTCGCATCCTCCTACGCACTCCAGATACACACACACAGACACACATATCATAGAGGCATATGATAGCCTAAAGTCACAGTTGGTTACTTTCACTCTAGGAAGACCGACGAAGAAGGTGGTGGCCAATATTTCTCTTGTTTCTCAAGTATTATCTCAAGACACACAATTTATTTCTGCGTGACTGGTCCCTAAGCCAAAGAGATGTAATCACTGTTAGTATATAGCCTTATGGTATTTCTACTCTGTTAGACCGGAACGGTTCCGTTAATCAAAGGATACTACAACCTACAACACTCCCCAACAAAATGTGCCTATGTGTATCTTGTATTTGCTCTTGAATGTAGGAGATGTGTAGATCAAGAGAGGCGTCCATCCGACCATCTGGAAACAGCAGAAGGAACACACACAGCACAAGAAGAAGTGTCTTCTAGTCCACAGGGACTGCTGGAAGGAAAGCTAAGCCAGAAGCGGTGGTGGGAGTGTGAGACACACTTCTTTAGGATAGGAGAAAGCTAAGATTCAAGATTCCAGCAGAAGAAGAAAGTCGGGATGAAAGTGTTGATGAAGAGAGTATGATTATTATATAGACATCAAGGGAAAACACGAAGGCTCTATTTTGGTGAAAGTGAGCAAAGATTTGTACGAGCGTTTTGGCCCTGCTCCCTCCACAATAAAGAGACATTGGTGGTCCAGTTCTGTTTAATGGAGAGTTGTGCGTGTGTGTACACGATACACAAGGAGAGAGAGGAGAGTTGTTAGATGACAATGACAATGACAAGTGTTACAGCCCCGATAACCCCTTCACTACTTCCTGTCACAACCGCGAGTCAGCTAAGGAATCAACAGGACCCGAGGGAACTCACATCTTCTTTTAGGAACGCATTAGACCCATCTGAATCCCAGATTCGACTTCTATTATGAGAGCTATAAAATAACACGTTTTTCACAGAGAAGGAATCTCCTTACTTCAAAAGAGAGAGCGTCTGACTTGGACCATGAAATCGTGCGAGAGTTGTCCTTGCGAGTGAAAAGTGAATAGCGAATGGCGAATGGCAGTGGATATGGCAGGTTCCCTTGTTAGTGGGTGACAAGGCTTAAAAGAAAGTGACAACTTAACTTGCCTCCGCATTTCCTCCTTCCTTCTTTCTTAAACGATAAAAAATGGAGATGAGCAGTTGGGAGTATGATTTAATAATGTTCATTTTGGGAGGAAGAGAGGAGACATTAGGAAGCTCATCTCTCATCTCTCACATTTATCTCTTTGCAATAATAACACATGAAATGACAAGGAGCAAAGGAAACGCAGATCAAACTGAACTGGAATTTAGTCGGCCAGGATGATCCCAGATTCCTGAATTGTCTTCTTCTTCTGTGCGAACTTCTAGGGATAAAAATACGAGCCTACTAAGGATTCCAGATCTTAAAGCACTTCTTACCGAGAGTTATGGCTCAATTATTATCCAAATGATAATAATAATATAACTTTAGTCTAAGAGATGCAGAGAGAAAGGTTTGGGGAAAGTAGCAAAGAGACTTTCCCTACTTTCCCTATTTATAGGTCCGGGTTTTTGCATACAACCAAATGATGAAAGTAGGTAAAAGGAAATTTTAAAACGGAATGGAAAAAACATTAAGAGAAACTTTCATGGGTATTTTATTATTCAGCAAAGCAATTTATATCTCATAACATGCATAAAATAGTAATTCTGGGAAGGAGACACACACACGCGTAAACTTGGGATGAGACATAGAAGAAGAAGAAGAAGAAGAAGTTAAGAAGTACATGGTGAATGTATGAGCAGAGAAGGAAGGAAAAGGTAAGAAGGGTTGGTTTGTCTTTCTATTAAAGAAAGAAAAGGGAGATCAGTTGTAATTCTGAACATGAATAATTCTTCTTTTGTTTTTCAACCGACGGAGGAGGTTGTGTGTCCTATTAAAAAGTTACCTTCTTCCTTTCCAGCCCTTTTCTTTTAGATGCGCGAAAGAAAGAACCCCCATTAGCTATCCGCATAAGCGGAGAGAAGGGGAGCATAAAAAATATAAAAATATAAAAAATAACTTTCTCCACTTGGAAAAAATATGCATATATATTCCCGTGGGATTTGAATGCAGGTTTAAAAAACACTGTGTAGGTATTATAAACACGTCCTCACAAAATATAGCGTACAAAGTACAAAAGATAAAGTAAATGTGGGGAAAGTAATATTAAGGGAAAGAGATGGAGAATAAATGATTAATGATTAATTGCTTGGTGAACTAGAACTTCCTTCCTTCTTATATTCCTACTATACGAATACTTTGTACTTTTAGCAGAGTAATTAAACATCTACTTTCTAAATCCAGTTTAATTAATGGAGTAATTTCATCTCTTGTAAGGATGTCATAATTACTTTTTGAATTGCTTCCTCCTGTTACACACACACACACACTGACTCATCTTTAGTGGGTCGTGCATCCCACACAGCCAGCCATGAAGAATCATCATCTCTAACATTAGGAGAAAATAATCAAGATCAATTACACACTTAAGGATATTCTAGAAGGAGAGTTATATAAGATTCCATCTTGTGTTTTCCTTCGCCTACAAATGTCACAAGCATGTCTGCTCGAAGACGCTTCGCAAGGTGTGTGCCACTCTGCCAGCATTTATTCGTCTACAAACCAAACAGTCAGCCTGCCGACCACCATTCGCCATTCTTGTGGAAATAAATCTGGGGCTCTCACTTCCTTAAGCTGAAGGCTGACAGTGTGAGAGTGACTGAAACCATGTGATGGGTTGATTGATGATACAAGAACATCCTCAACATCCTCAGCTGCCTCTCCCACTTTCTCCAATTGTGTTATTTACCTTCATTTCCAACTCACTAGGCTTCTTCTCCCCATATTCCTTCTTACTCAGATAATTGTGTGTGTTTGTGTCGTCCTTGAGAATCCTCCCAGACGTGCAGAGGAAGCCAGCTTGTGTGTTTAAAGCAGATTGTAAATGTCCCATCCAAGGATATTCATACATGTTTCAAATTATGTTTTGTGTGTGTGTAAGTAAGACAGAGAAATATCAGGAGTAACGCGTTTTGCCCCAGATTCTGAAAACCTAATTTGTATACACGGATTGGGAGTTAGGAAGGAAGGCAGTGGCAGTCGTCCTCGTTCTGTAAACTCAGTCAAGGATGTCGTTGTATCAGTAATTTATATTCCTCGGTGGTCCATATATAAGTTAGCAAGCTGTAAAAGGAAGAACGTCGCAAGCTTCGTCTCGTCTTGTTGGTCTGGAGGCCCAAAATAAGTTCCAAGTTCCAATCCATTGTGAGACGAGTAAAAGGAGATCATGACATGACTGAGGAGACGGGAATGCCCAATAGACACACAAGAAGAAGAAGACCTAAGAATAACATTGGTAAAGATACACAGACACAGTTGACTTCAGCATTGTTAGTCAGAAAGGGACAAAAATTAACGACACACAGACAGCAACCCACACAGCTAGCTTCCTCCTATCTTAGCCTTAGCTTCCTTCTTGTGAGAGTGCAGGTTCGGTTTCAATGGCGTGTGTGGAGACCCTACGAGATTCGCATTTCTCCAACCTTCCTCGTCTTCTGAAGAGGGGACAAATCCAAAATGTAAAGAGTGAAGGGAGCGGTACTTTCCATAATAACGTATCTGATTCTTATCAGGAGTTCTGGAGAAAGCACGTTCGCTTATTTTCTTCCTCACTTAACCCTTCAACTTTCACTACCACCGGAGAGTGTGCTCAGTCCAAACAACCTTTCCCACTTATTCATGAATGCCTACGCTTATATCATAAATATATATAGCGCCACCCTCTCACGCACCTTATACGCAATAAGGAAGCCATCCTAAGAAAAGGATTGTACCTTTGAGATCACGAGGACGTGGAAGGAAAAGAAAGTAAGTTAAAATGAGCACTTTCACTTCCAACCTTTCCCTGCGTTACGTCTTTACGTCTTTACGTCTTTACGTGGTTATTTGTGTGTGGACATTCCATTCCACTCAACCGGAGAACAAGGAAGGGACTAACGTACACAACCTAAACTTCATTGAGTCTCCACACATGAACGCAGTTACCTCCTAAATGCAGGCAGATGACAAAAGTCACACGAACAACAACTCCCTGTCAAGAGTAGCTAACTAACTGTCATGTAACTTAAGGAGAGAAAGCAAGTAACGGTGAAAGTCACAGCAACAGTGAAGAGTTTAAGTGTAAACGGGTGAAGGGTGGACAACACCGAAAAACGCTGCTTGCTGGTCGGGTTTTTTACATTACTAAAGTCTTGTGTACACAACCAGCATTTGTTTTTTCATACACTTAAAGTCTTCTTAACTTTCTCTCTCTCTCTCCCATATGACTTTAAAGTAACTCGCTGAGCATGTAAAAACGTAAAAACGTAAAAACGTAAAAAGCGAAAACCCCCAGACAATTCACAATTCACATCTCCTAACTTTTCTCTTCATTCGTTTTACACATACTCGAACCCACTTAAGTTTATATTGTTGTTGTAGGCAGGGAGCGTATTTATGCTGCTGCAGCATGTCTTATGGAGTTATTTCTTTACTCTTTATTGTATTTACGGGCTCTTTAGACTATAAAGAGAAAGTTATTGTTATTATTGTGTAATGGAGGCCGGTTGTAATGAAAAAATATTATGAAGTAGAGAGAAAGACTTTATAAGAAGTACACAAGAACATATAACATATGTGGTGGTTGGCTTTGGTCTTTTCGTAATCTCGCTCCTACTTTCCCTGATAAGTTTGTTTTGTGCTCGACTAGTAGCCCATAAGAATTAACCTGATGGAGACCGTAAAGAGTCTTAAGAAGTCATTCATTTCCGTGTGGTTGCAGTAGAGTTCCGCCACGGAGTTGTCGTCTTCAGTGGGCAAGACTTTCTCTCTCCCCACACTTATTTCCTTTCTATTTACTTAAAGAAGGAGTCGTAGGATAAGGAAAGAGAGAGCAGTACCTCAAAAGAATGAATTTATGACACTCAGTTTAACTTAACGCTTGTTCTATTGTAAACTAAGGCGAGAGGTATAAAAGTATAAACTGAGTGGAGTGTAGGAGTCGTAAAAGGTTTCATCCATTATGAGGTCGCTAGCTGCTCATTCCCTCCTGCACTTTCATTTTATGCCCAATTACTTTTTGGCAAAAAGTCGTGAGATAAATCACTCCACACTCAAAAGTACTAAGGACAACGCTGCTGCCTACATATCTACTCCAAATACTACACTATATGCTTAGCGTAAGTTGTGTCTGACAACGAAGAAGTGTTCGTTTGGTTTTGTGTTTTTTGTGTACAGAGGAACAAGACAGAGTGGGTTCACTTCCGGTGCCCATCCATATGTAAGTCCGGACACAAAAACATCCACCCTCATCACGAAGAACCCAAACTCACCACCAAAGAGGAAAGAAAAAGTTCGCTTTCATTTCGCTCTGCTTGTTCACTTGGTACTCTACACAAATTAGAAATTATGTTCATTAGTCTACCACCACCGACGACGCTAGTTGCTACTAGACTAGAATCTCTATAGATTCTCTAGAATATATACCCTAGATTCTAGATTCATCAAACAAACTTTAACAAACCCACGTGTCTCACTGTCAGCCACCACATTTCCTTCGTACAATAGAAATAAAGCAAATTGCTCTGTGCAAGGGAATAAAGAGACGTGGCTACTTTAATAATTGGTCTAACTATTTCTCCAGTCTCCTCACCCATTTAACCATTTAGGCATTTACTCGATCTCCTAATGTTAGCCTTGACGTTGCTCCACCTCAGCTGGCAGCTCCAACTTTCACCGTTAGTTCCGCTTAAATTGTGTAACTCGTGTTTTTACAGCAGGTAATAATGTCATGAATGGCTCATTGACAAATGTAAATTGTGCACGATTACGTGATAATTATCTAATTAGCTCGGCTCTTATTCTCTCGCCTTGCCACCCCTCCTGACATTCCACGCTTTTTCCTCTGTGTCACTAAATTACACCCGTGATGACTTTCCCTCGGCCACCACGGCCACCCAGCCTTAAACAAACTTACAATTAGTTCTCCAAGTTGTACAGCCTTGTGTGTGTATATATATATATATGTGTGTGTGTGTCTTAATGGATGAACATTGTCGTCTTCTATTCTCCCATCTCGTCTACGTGGAAGAAGAAAGTTCTGCTTTCCCTTAAATTCAAAGCCCCAGCCTCCTTCTCTCACTTTCTTCTTCTTCCCACTGCCCTCCGTTAAATGTAAAGTTTTCAATGGCTTATTTAATTACTTCGTAACCCTTCTGGTGCCTTTTGTGGAGATCTGCATAAAGAATCATAATGTGGTTGTAAAGGAATGGAGGCCCTCACTCACACAGTCACACACAGTCTCAGTATTGCGGGTATATCCACTGCGGTACATTCCTCGCCTCATGTACGTTAACTCCACAGTGTGTGCAGCCACAACTTTTACACACAAGGAACTCTAGAGGTTTACAAAAAGAGCTGACAAGTCATGCTTCCCTTCCCATCGCTATGATGGCTAATAGAGACGAAAAATCTCGGATCTCAGATCTCGCAGCATCTCTCCTCTCTCAGTGGAAACTGAACTAACTAAATTAGCTTCAAAAGTTTTTGTGGTGCAGTCTGTGCAAGTGAGGAAGAAAGCAAAGTAAAAGGCCGATTGCTCGATAAAGCTGTGAGAGGAACTTCTATAATACTCCTACACACAAGGAGAGTTGCCACACAGCCAGTATAAATATAATCTGTGTGAGAGAGACTCTTTTGAGCTGGAGTGAAAGTTTTATCAATGTGAGTCCTTCATTCAAAGCAACAGACAGAAGGAAATGAAATGAACGAGAGGATAAATTGTTCCTTATCTTCGTTTTATTATTTAATATAACTACACACTTTCTCCTTCCCTTCTTCTACTCCTCCTGAGTGAGAGGAGATCAAAATATCTAAATGATTTTACTTCTTTCCTTCTCCCATTCTTATCTTTCTCCTTCTTCTCCTTTACTGCTCTTTTATTTAAATGGACGCGAGCGATAATACTAATATTATTTTGTGTGTGTCTCTGAACTTAATGGTCGATCAAAATGGATGGTAGCAAAAAATTGCTGACAGAAATCGGTGCGGAGGAAAGGCTTTAACATTTGTTCTGAGGGAAAGTGTCTTGAGTGACTAGACAGATCCTCTAACCTCACTACCAAAGTCAGTGCAGCTTTCACTGTGATTTCGTTGGTTGTGTGGCTTCCTCACGGGACTGCTGGTCCTTTACGGAAGACAAAGTTAATATTATTATTAGGCTGATGGTCATTGGACAAGATGAAATTGGACTTTTCTCCCATCGAGGGAAAGTAAATTGTAATAAAATTGAAAACGTGCAGAGGCCAGCAAAGTAAAAAGATCATCTTGGCCATCCGGTGCGTTTAATATGAGAGAGAGACTACAGCACAGAGAAGACTAACGAAGGTCTGAAGAAAGTTAGGTTAGGTGGAGGGCAGAAAGAGTTAAATGGATCAGCCGGAGAGATCAATTGGTTGCCTGAAAAAATATTGGATTGTGTGCACTTTCTCGTGTAGAAGAGAAAGTAGAAGCTTTCTCCGTTACAAGTCACACGTTCATGGTCAGTGGGAAAAGGCTGGAGGCTGTAGACTGAAAGAGAGAGAGACTGAGGAAGCCAAATTGTTCTGAAGAGCTTAAATGGTGAATGATGTTGTCATCCTTGGGAATAAATGCAGTTAAGAAGGAAACGAATACCGAGGAGATGGTTTTATGTCGGACAACCGTAGGACACACTCACACACACACAGAACTAATGTTGTTTCATCCTTGTCTACGAATATCCGCAATTCCTCTGTCTTCTCTACCTCTGCGAACCATTTCCACTACTGCAATATTGTTATTTTATAATGGCTTTCTCCTTGTGTGTCTATCGTCAATCGCTGCAACGACCCAAACTCTGATCAACATCTATTCCACGTTACACAGCCACTACTGTGGTCTCTTCATACACACTACATCTTGTCGTCATTAAATTGGAGACACAATGGACGTTAAAAAAGACCAAATGGGTTCTTCCTGTCTTTATCTGTCTTCCAGGAGACACGGATAGTATAAAACATATGGAGGGAAGAAAGGAGAGATCAAGATGAAGGGAGAAAGGTTGTGTATCTAATCTATAGATAGATAGGGGGTGATCAAGATGAAGAAGGCCCTCTCCATATGAGATGACAAAGTTGAAATCTCCGGTACTCATAGACTAATAGGTACTCATAGGTACTCGTAGGTAGGAAGGAAGGACGGGTAGGTTTGGATTTATACAGGAACGGAGAGCGAGATGATGTGCGTTGTCGGACGGAGGGACGGAAGGACGGAGGGAGGGACGAAGGACGTAGATTAATAGATTAAGTGAGGGTTGGATTGTGTGCAATTTGTGGAATGAATAATTCATGAGGATTAATAACTAAACTTCACTCATCAGTATCATTCAACCCCGAAGCACTTCTTAACTGTCTCTCCACTTTATCTTACGCAGTCCCAAGAGTCAGACTTGACTTGATGGAACAACTTTCTCTCTTTCTCACAAGAAGAATTTCCCAACCAACCAAGACCGCCATGCCTTTGACTTTCACTCTTCATCTTCCCTTCCTTCTTACATTCCATCCACCACCACTAGAAACTATTTGCTTACCTTCACACAAAATACTTCCCAAGGATTCTACCTTTTTACCTGACTTCTTTTTCAAGCTAGCTAATTTAGAACCTCTTCTCTCCTCTCTCTGAGCTAAAGAGATATTAATCATTCATCCCAGAATTCATGAAGTGACAAACAGTCTTGTGATAGTTGTCACTTGAATTCTTTTCTCCTTGTGTAAGGAGGTGAGCTCACTTAGTTTTAAACAAAACGCTAATCAATTCGTAGAAGTAATCTCTCTTATTCATTCGTTTTGCCATATCTGCGTTCCTCCGTAGATATGCAGTAGGTATCGCTTCATTACTTGACATTCAAAGAATCCCTTTGCTTTTTGTGAATTACACGTTCTTTGGTTCTTGGAATCATGCGATTCTCTGAGATCTCCGTCTCTAAGAGAAATGGAACAAAGTTGGATAAAGATGAAAGGACGGAATAAACTAGTGGGAAAGTAAGACTCCTCTGCTCGTAGTCGTAGTCGTGAGGAATGAGAACTGATTTGTCCACAAAAAATCAGAGCGATTCTTCAATTCCTCCCTCCTTGGGTGATTCCACGGTCGACCTCTATTTGAATACATAAACTTTTGTCTTTACTCTTTTGGCCCGGGTGAAGAATAAAAAGCAGAAAGAAGGAAAAGGAAAGAAGGAATGATACAAATTGTGGGTTTCGGAAAGATTGGATCAAAAATCCGATTCCTCTTTGGAGACAGACTGTGTGGCATAGGACACCATACAACCATGCAGCATAATTCTTACTTCCTTTTCTTCCAACCGCCGCTGCTGCTCCTGCTCTGCTACTCCTGTCACTGAGCTACAACCAATCTACAATTCCTACAATCCGCAATCTGTACCACACACCACATGTGTATCATCTCTTATACATATACATACTATATCAAGAGAGATAGAGAGAGAGATCTTCGCAGAATATTATACCGCAGGACAAAATCGTATTCCCCAATATAGGAAAGGAAGGAACGGGACTACAATATCTGTTAAAAATGGCATCAAAGTATAAAAGTATAATATTCCTCCGAAGAAACTCCATCTCCGTAGCACACCATCTTTTCTCCCACAAAAAGAAAGACACACAGAGTGTCATTCTTTGCCTGTCTCACACGCAATGCTGCGTGGATATCACTAGGATGACGGAATATATAACTTCGTATTCGTATTCGTAGTGTAGTAAGGAGGTTTTCATTGGGAGTGACGGAATTCAGATGTAATGGGAGCATCAGTAATAATACCTTCGGAGAAAGACGAGACTCTCTTTCACAGACGGTTGGTTGGATGATGTTGGATCATTCCTGGAAGGAATTGATGGAGGCCCAATGATCCCTCAAGAAGTTGAATCATTTCCTCTATCATCAGTCTCATCATCATCATCATCTTCTTATTCTCCCTCTTCCATCTTCTTCATCTTCTCAATTCTTTCTTTTTATCAGTCTCGCCTCAACACACACTTTCTTTTTCTTTGAACATCTCACTCGCTCATTATTTTTTATCTACTTGTAGAAAGCGCCCTGTAGACTTTAGACTAAAAAAAACGATTTCGTCAATCTCTCTCGCATATCTAAAAAATATTCGTACCCTTGCCTTCTTCCTTCATCACATCATATCTATAATTAATAAAACACTTTTGGCCTACGACGGAGGCTTCTTTAAAGCCCACATAATTGGATTTCACAAGTCATACGACGTTGAGATTCTTTTGTTTGATACTTCAACGGAGTCTGAATAAATTTTAAGGAGAAAGCAAAGTGAAAGCAGTCTACACCGCAGTAGTGTATATACTTATAGAAACAGGAATAATAATAATAATAATGTAGAGAGAGGTTTCAAGTTATTTCAAGTTATCTCATCTGGACAGGAGGAGAGAAGGATGAAGAGTCTTCTCTCTCCTTTGATATCGCGGCATTTCAGTTGCGTCCTCTCTCATCTCGTAATATTCACGATTCACGATTCTGGGAATTCAAATGATGGTGAAAGTAGGGACACCCAAAGTTACCCACAACAAGTGCCACGCTACACGGGAAAATGAAAGCGGCGAGAAGAAAGGATACAAAACTGAAAGTATGAATGACTTAAACTTTAAACTCTGAGAGGAAAGCTCCGTTGGATGGAATGCAAACCATCTAAATGAATCTAATAAACTTTGATATTTGAGCCCAAGCAACAACTTCAACTTTCTCTGAGAGAAGACGACTGATATTTTGTTGGAGGTGGACGCAGCAGACTTTGCTTTGCTTTGCAGTAGTCTCCCTGCTGGACTAACTGCGTGGGGAGTAAAAGTAAAAGTTTATTCGAGACTTCGAGAGTAATCACGGGTATGGTGGAATTGTAGGAGGAACAAAGTAACAAGTTTTGTGGGTGCAAAAGGTCCTTTGAGTTGTTAGGCATGGCTGACAGGTCGAGGAGAGGAGAGTCGAAGACCACAGAGACACAGAGACACTCTCGTGTATGAAGTATGAAGAATGCGGAAAGTATTATTGTAATGAAATAGTGAAAGTACACTGGTGCTTGTGAGTTGCGAGAGAGAGAACACACAGGGTGGTGAATAACACAGTCGCCCTTTCAAAAAGGATTACACTATCTCATTTGACTTAAGCTGGAGTTGTGTACAAAGAGAGCAGAGTGTATTTAGTATTTGCATAAACAAGAGAAAGTTGTGTAGAGGGAAGTTTTGAGCAACTTTTCCAAGTAAAGTTGCACATCATCATGTTCATCATTATTCATTAAGCCACTTACTCCAAGTTGGAAACTTTAAATTAAATCGATACTCTAATCGTTTCAAGTGGGACTTTCCATGAATTCACAATGATGAAATTAATGTGTGCATTTTGATTTATCGTGTCTACTCTCTTTCCCTCATCTTTTATACGAATCACCTTCCAAACTCCAAATCGCAAGTGGAAGGAGCAACCACCAACCTTTCGCGTGTCTTTCTCAGAAAAACACTTAAAGAAATTCGTCAACCTTGCCAAAATAAAAGTGAAATGCCAAGAAAGTATCTGAGGAACTGGGAAGTTCGCAAATAGACGAAATGTCTACATAAAATCGTTTCTCTGAATTCCAATATTTTTTATTCCCAGCTCACTCTTCACTTTACTTTCATCATCCCTTCGTGTTTACTTCTATGGAGTCTTCAGTCTTCTTTGAGAAGTCTAAATATTATTATTAATTATTGTTGAAATGTTGAAAGACGAGAAAGCAAGTCGGCAATAACAATTTTAGGGAAGGTTTTTTGAGAAATTAGGAAGGAAAAAGATTTCCGAGTTTCGAAACCGTATAGACTGCACTGTATATCAGCAAAATAGGTAATATCGTTATAAGTTCGTGTGTGTGAGTGTGTTTGTAAGACTTCAGATTGAAGGCAGAGAGAAAGTCGAGCGAGATACCCTTTGACTGGTTTCTTAAAGGAAAAAATCTCATTTAATTTCTCTGTGAGCAGAAGAAGAAGAAGAAGGAGGAAAGTCGTTGTTCCATTCTACTCAAATTGTCTATTACCCATCCATGAAATAATTTATAGACTTGTGCTTTCTCCTTCCTCGCTGTCCTCCTGTCTGTCCTTAAGAGATAGATGGAACGTGATAATCCATTTTGCTGTATGATTTGTGAGTTTAAAAGTTATCTGCCCCCACTGACATCAACATTTGTACGCAGCCACCACTCCTCTCCCTTTCTCCCTTTCTTTTATTTAACTTTCACTCTCTCCCAGTTGTCACCCTCACTTTTTCCAATTCTACTTTCTCCCATTTCCATTACAACCTCCTCTACTGCTGCCTCCTAAGGTCCACTCCTAACAAGCTACACTCACTTCTAGCTTCTAGATTCTCTAGAATTCTAGTTCTGCTAGCATTCATGCATGATACTAACCTATATACTAACTTACCACCACACACACACACATACACACACACACTCACATCAACGAAAATAATATATTGCTTAATGGAATGGCATACGTATCGGCCTTTGCTCCAGTTCACGTACTCTCCAATTTCATCTCTCTGGTCTCCCGTATTATTTCTAACAAGGAGAAAGTTACGCGATCATCCGGGTATACTCACGACACGTAAGTATATAGAGCAGATTGGGGAACATATACGTAAAGACACACGAAACCAGGATTTTATTTAGGAGAGGATTCATTTACCATATTTTATCCTTAAGGAGAGTGTGAGCAAAAAGGAAGGATCTTTAATCTCTGTGAACAAAATAGGATTCTCCTTAACCCAATAATCATAAGGGAGAATTTCTAAAGACCAAATGTAATTTTGGGCCAACGCAGCTCCTCCAAACCTCCTTTCGTAATTTCGTAATGAACACTGTCAGATTACTCACGTACTTCCGTCTAATTTAATGAAAGTCTTTTTACCCCAATATCATTCGAGACTTTCTACTTTCTTCGCCTTCAGTAGAACGACAACCTGTCACTCTATCCTATCTACTTTCTCCGTGTCTTTAGGCTCCGCAACAAAGATAACTTGTCAACGTGCGGTTAAGTGACTACACACCATGAAACTTTTCAGCCACTTAAACCTTCTCTAGCTATCTGTTAAGTGTGAGTGTGTGTGCCTAGAGAGTTATTTGCTTTTATCTCTCTCTCTCCGTTACAGTTACAGCCAAACTCCTTCAAAACCACGTTTCGCCCTTTAACTCCTTAAAATGATTCATATCATTTGAAGAAGGAGGTGTGAAGCGGGGAAGAAAGTCAGTGTGGACATACGCGATATAATTTACTGCGAGGAAACATGCGGAAAGCACGTAAGGACATTCCCAGACTCGTACTTTCCCCGTGTTACATCTGTAGTGCGTAGCAGTCAAGCACACAAGTACAAATGACCTTTCTCCACATCCTGCCCATGAATTAATAGCTTCCTGGTGTCTATCCACACAATTTTGTCTCTCTAAACTTTCACAACCTCCAGCCAACCATCCGCATTCCACGCTCCTATGAAATGAAATGATGAGACTGATATTAAGAAGAAGACTGAGGCTACACAAGTAATAATAAGAATACCTTCAAGATTACGCCTGACTAAACAAGGTTCCCAATATAAGACGAAGACGAAGAAGAAGAATAAGGTGGCTGTGGTTGGTTGAGTGCCTTCGAGACATTATCTCGTTCACACTCATAAAAGACAGAAGAAGAGAGAAGTGAATACGCGAAGGGAGATTATCTCACGTCTCTATCTCATCATTTCGGAGGGTGTTCAGCTCTCCTCATACAAAGTGTCACCTCGGGGTTTATCCTCCAAAGATCTCCTTCATTTTATAAATAATATGACATTCCTTAATGCGTCTTTTGAGGGCCAGAGATCTCCGCGTACTCTCCCATGCAGAGATCTTCTCTCTCCTTCTTATTCACTTCCAGCCCATCTTTACTCTTTCTTTACTACCGTCGTTGAATTCAAAGGAGGAGACAACTGGAATGAATCGCCGTCGTATGGTTCACTGCAATCATTATTATCCTCGTAAGTAACATTCAACCTTCACAGAGCCACTCACTCATACACACTCTCCTCTCTCATATTAAGCATAAGAGATTCCGCACACAAAGACATTTTGTTTTCCTTCCAAGAAACTTCTCTCTTCACTTCAAGACGCTTCAGGCTTTCTCCTAGAATCCTACTTATTAGAAGCGCATAAACTCATGGAATTCACCCAGCCAAAGAAGGAATCCAAATAATTGAAATCTTCAAATCACACTCACTAACTTTAATGGGATCTTTATTATTCTGCCCGTCTCACCAGTCTCAACTCTCAACTCTCAAGGTGAAGTGACACGACACAAGACAATCAAATATTTAAGCTAAGTGTGTGAGTGTATGTGTAAAGGAAGGAGGAAAGCAGGTGAGCAGACTGAATGACTGTCATTCAAAAATCCAAATGTCTTCGTGTGAAATGTACTTACTTTCTCTTTACGAAAATTCCTTCATCTCTAGTCAAATATTTAAAATAAGAGGTGATGATTTTTATTCAAGAAAAAGTAGGCCAATATGACTTTTTCCACAGAATAAATATTATCCGAGATTTTCAAATTCCAAAAACTAGAATACAATATTAGCTTGAATTGTGTGTGTGTGTTGTACTTTTGTATGCTGAAGATATTCTTTGTGTTACTTGAGCTGCCTATTCTCCTCCACCAAAGTTGGTATCCTTTTGATGTGCTTTCCCTTTCTCGTATGAACCAAAACACACTTCCCTGTGTGAAATGAGGAGTATGTTTCTCTGTAGGAAGGAGATCAGAGGGGCTAGGAATTTTAAAGAGTCCCAAGTACTTCCAGTTCCAGGTATCACTTTCCTTTTCGGCATTTTGTTACTTCACGTCTCACCCGTCCTCCTGTTCTGTGAATTATGTTTACACGTAAAGCCCCCAGATAAGCTGAACGGGGCCCGTTCATCATATTGGCTTGTCTCCCTCCTTTTATCTTCGTCCTGACTGCGTGTCCTATACGAACAGCGATACAAGGACACACATCCTTATAGTTTTGGTCACGTAGAAAGACCCACTCCTTCCGTCAACTTAGGTAACTCCATACTTTAATCAAAAACACCCTGACACCTGATTACACCTACACGCGATGAGTTACTAATGAAAAACAAACTTGAGATTAATGAGGTGGCAAGGAAGAACGTACTAAACTAATGAGATTATGCCCGTGTTTTTTTCTTTACTCTCCAGTGCCCTTTAAAGAGCTCTCCTTAATCTTTACAGAGAGGAAGAAATAATTATAATTAGAGACACTCATTAGTGACGTAAGCAGATAGAGAGATCTGCTTTCTCTCTCTAATAGAACCAACTCATAAAACAATGGAGACTCTCAGACGCGACTTGATGATGACAAAGTGGAAAGCACGGGATTAGCGATGAGTGATACGAAATAACATCATATGCTGCGGGAACATATCTTTTACTTGGCTCTCTTCCTTTCCGAACAAGGGAGAAAAGTCTTCTTACACTTACACTATTGTTTTTGCATGGCTTTTAGGAAACATCTTCTCCTCTGAAGTAACTAACTAAGCACTCATCCGTAGTGAGTAACCTTAGGCGGAGACAAACATGAAAAACTATTCAAAAGCACAGCAGCATTCTCGAATTCTCGCCTCTCTTCTAAACTAAACTCTCAAAAGTCTCCGTCACTATTCTCTCAGTTGCATTGCTACATTTCACTTTTAGACTCGCAATGCTTTGACACAAAAAACTCCACTTCGCAGTTCATTCGTTCAGTTAGCAAGTTGTCTTTCCCAACAGGGCGAACCGTATCAAGTCTCTCATCTCTCCGTTGTTTTGGTAGAAGTCACTCTCACACACTACTACAGCTTATATAATGATGTCTATAGAATCCTAGTAGAAAAGTAGCTTATCAAAAAGGCACCGAAGAGTCTTACAGAGAGAGAAAAGCACAGTTACTTTGTTACTGTGCGACTGTGTGGTATCATAGAGATTCAAGCAAATCCCCTTGAGATGTAAAAAAACAAACCCCAAGAACAATTCCATCTGAAGAGCAAAAAAAACTTTATTTTCATCAAGAAGAATGACACACAAAAGTAGGGAAGGAAGGAAGGAAGGAGAAAGTGTAACACACAGAGTGAAAGTCTTCAAGTCCTCAAGTCCCTGTATATTTAAGAAAGGAACGTAGTTGAAAGCTCAAAGTCGAAAGTCGATATTCTGCAGTCTGTCGAGTGTCGAAGAGTCGAAGAATCAGAAACGCTAAAGGATACTTTACTCTTCTTCGGACAAATGAGAAAGCTGTAGGAATGTGAAATGACCGAAGAAATGCAAATAGGCTTTCTCCTCATTATGTGCAGGCGAAATGAAAGTACATTTCCAGTTTAAAGTTATGTATGTTATTGTTATGTGAATTGGACTGTGTGTTCGTAACAATAAGGACATGTAGGCTGAAAGCAGGGCGAAGGTGTGCAGTGCGGATGAAAGTACAGGAGAGATTCACTTCCTCGTGAATAAAGTGTCTCCGGTATCGGAGGGAGAGTCTTGTGTGATGCTTGTGCTTCCTAGTCTGCCTGTGCACAAAGAATGAAACTGAATATTAAACAATTTTTCAAGAGTTTAATACTGACGGAGGAGATTGGGAGGAGGGCATGTGGACATGACACAAGTTACAATTATTGACGTCTCTCGCCCTAAATTTCCGTTACGATTTACTCAAAAGCCGGAAGAGTAGAATTCCCGTGGGCTTTCACCAGCCCCAACCAACCGAACTTCCTCGCGCTATTCAAGCCTAAACTTCTCCAACAATGCATGTCACATTCATCTTCACGGAGGCCCAAAATAACAACAACAAACAACTCAATCCTTCCTCCATCCTCCGCCTTCGTCGCTACATCATGAGAGATGAGATGAGAATGGTGGCTGGCTGCATAAGACGAATCAGCCTTACATACGTATAACATATATACTCTCATTCCCCTCAAGACATTCTCCAAGACGCCTTCGAACCTTCTTACAGCTTTTTTAACTCTCTCAAAAGAGAAATTTATTTCCAACTAGACGACAAAGAAGTCAGAGATCATGACTTACTTGACTCCCACAGTTCCAGGCCATGCTTTCTCTCTAGAAACTTGAAGAGTTCGAGATTTGAGAGTAGGTGGCTGTTATGCAAGTTTCTTCAACATTAGCCTTCTTACTTTTTCGCAGTCTCTTCTTCCGAGAGACTTAAGATTGAGTGACACACTATTCATCCGGATGAATAATTACTTTATGTACCAAGAAAGGATGATAAAGATCCCGTACGAAATCAATATAAGTCAACAATCTCACTACCATCTGTAGTTAGTAGGGTACTAGCATTGTAACCCTTCTTCTAAGGTTCAGCGTGTTTTTTAGAATTGAAAATTTTCTATTGAGACTTTTTTGACTCATGAACGGAGAAAGAATGAATGCTATTTATCTTCTACTTACTTATGTAGTTTTCTACAGCAAAAAATCATCTTGTTGATGTTTACTACGGACTAAACGGGAGCAGGAGAGCTTTAGAGGAAAGTCACTCGAGTGAGTGAGATTGGAAAAGGAAACCTCGAATGAATGATGGGAAGTTGGAGTTTTCTAATAAAAAGAGTTGTTTGTCCAAAACTCTCATCAACGGTGGTGGACTCACGAGTCACGAGGCAGAGAGGAAGTTTAGAATAACACAAACACATAAAGGCTGGAGGTATCCGACTGTCATGGGATAGGGAAATCTACAAGGGAAATAGCCGTAAGAGGAAAAGGACATGGAGTGGAAAGTGTGCAGGTCATTTGTGAATTGGCTTGGGATTTAGTAATGAGATGCACTTACAAGTGAAGTGGAAAGCAGAGGAATGATTAGTCATTATCACAGTACTCATGTAACACTGGTACAAGTCGAAATCTAAAACCAACTACGTTGCTGCTGCTTTTCTATTTGCTTGTTGCAAATTAATCTCTGGAGTCAAGAAGGTAAGCTCCAAAAGAAGTGGGACAAATTGGAAGTGGAAAAGGAAAGGTAGGTTGGAAATTTGAAATGAGTATGAATTTCAGACGTCATGAATAGCAAATGAAGAAAATTCACGAAAAAATGAAAGGACTGCAGGAAAGTATGTAAAATGTGTAATCCCTAGGAATTACTTTCAACTGCAGAGAGCCCGTGGGAAGGCGAAAAGAATGCATCTTACAGAATAGATACAAGTTTAATCATTTTTGTCCGAGTCTGTCTTGTGTTAAGTTTAAATCTTCTAAACAGAATACAAAATTACTTTTTGCATGGATGACAGTAAGTCGTTGTAAGACTTGCATAAAGCTTAGGAAACAATGCAGGAGAGAAAGGATTAGGGAAAGTCGAGACTCGAGACTCCAGAGACAATCAGCAGCATAAGAGAAGCCAGAAGAGAAAGTTAGGCAAGTTCTTCTTTCCCCGTTTCTGGATCAGACTCGATCTGTTGGACAAACTGAATACGCGATGAAGTCAGGCGACTATGTTTTCAACTTTTAGGTAACAAACTACCACCCACTTACATTTTAGGCCTACTCACGAATCAATTTTGCTGTAAAACTTGAATGAAACCTTACTTTCTGCTTGATTACTTTTCTTTCATTACCTGGGAGTCAATCTAACTCTCTTGTGATACTTTTTATGTATATGACAAACGCTACGATATATTATGGATTTTTTAATTTGGATATTATGCAGACTCTTCCACTATGCGTACAAAATGTAAACTGCTTGTCCTAAGTAGTAACAATCTTCTTTTTTATTATTACAAATTCGTAGAAAACGGATTCTTTATAGTAAACACACATAGTCAATATCACACAACTCTACAAACATTCCAAGGTTTGGTACTCAACTTTTCGTTAACTTCAAAAATTGCCTTAAGTACTCGTGAGATCACTCCTCATTTTGCAACAGTTAAAATTAGCAAAAGAATAAAGAATGCATTTTTAACCTAATCGATCAACGCGTAGTTTCGCATGCTCTACAATAAATTCACCTTCTGTTCTCTTTAAATCACAAAAGTGGCTGACGTTCAATTTACATTAACAAATGAAATTACTTAGGTACAGTAATCTTACATTCTGATACTTCTTTGTCACGAACAAATTCAAATATCTGAGTTGCATAAATTAATAAACTACACTTGGCATCTTAGAGAACGTTCGTCGGACTCTTGCTGCATTCAACAAAGGATTCTAAATATTTACTGGTAATTCACTAATTGGTAGTAATGACTTGAGTTGCTTGCTTCCTCCTCGTTCCCTTAATTATTTATCATACTTTTGTAACTTAAATAATTAAACGACCAAACCTCAACCCTCATTCACTTCCTCCTACTTGCTATGTTTCTTTTTATTCGATTTCCTAATTTTATGACTGGATTTAGAAACTTTTAAAGGATCATAAGAGGGAGTGGAGCTTTTGGAATGATGAGAGTGGCTGTGATGATGATGGTGATGATGATGTGAATGAGTAGAAGAACCACCTCCACCGCCAGCACTTTCATCACCCCCACTTTCAGCAGCTTGAGATTCCGACTCACTATTCCTTTAATTATAGAGATTATGATGAAACTGGCCTCTTTAATAAATTATTGTAAACAGAGAAGCTTCTCAGCTTTACTAAGAACCTTTGACTGCTCTACGTACCTGTCAACTGTTGAGTCCTGAACGTACCCCTGCACCGCCGCCATCGACGTAATGGAAGACTTGGAGAAAAGTCTCTCAGCCTCTTTGAACTTTCGATTTCGCTTATCAGACTTGGAATTTGCACTTGCGCTTGGTTTTGACCCAGACGCACTCGCTACATACCGATCCCATCCTCTTATGATATTTCCGTACAATTGAGTATCTTCTAAATACGACCCTTCGAACGCGTAAATCTGCCTTTCCAAATTCGCTAAGGTCTCCTGAAAGTTGAAAAAAAAGAATACAATTTAATAATATTTCGAAAATTGTTGACAAACACTTCAAATAACCTGAATTCAACATTCGCGCCATAATGAACCCGCTCCATCCCTGCGCTACACAATATTTCCAACTCGAAATCCTCCAAGTTCTGTTTTACTTACCGAAAGTTCCGCGCGACGCTTCACCAGATCCGATAACTCACCGCGCGTATCAATCAGCGCCGGTTTTGTCGCCGTCTTTTCCATCGTGAAATTAATTAAGTTTCGAAAATTAATTTCTGTTTACAGTTGGTGAGGTTCGTCTTGCCCACCAGCCGCACGCCTAGTTTGGAAAACGCGCGGGAAACTTGGTTCTTTGAATGGGGCAAAGAACAACAACAATCGTGTTGACTCACCTGAGACGTGATTGTTCTTTGTTGTGCGTGTGGCATCATGTAAATATTAATTAAGTTTTTTTACTTAATTACTGTTAATTACGACTAATTAACACTTTAGTCGTAAGAGAAAATGTCTGATTACGTGTCAAGAGTAGTGCAACTAGATGCACTCACCGTGGACGCCGAATTTTATTCTTTGATCAAAAACCAAGTCGTGGATTTGTTTGGTCGATTTAATGTGAGTAGCGTGTTGTACAATTTAATTAGACTGACTTGAACAAAGATTTTACGATTGATGAAGTAAATGCTAATTTCTCTCACTGTTGGTTGCAGATAAGTCATTGGTATCTCAAGTATGAACCTGAGGTTAACGTGATAATTAAGTTTCTCATATGGCAGGTAATTAATTAAAAATTCATTCAATATGTTTGTTGATTTAGATTAAGTGTCAAGTGTTAATATTTAGTTCACGAGCAAAAATAAATGCGTGGTTCTGATTGCCTTGCAGTTCAGCGTGAATACGAAAGGATGTACTATCGGCCAGTCCTTGTTTGGTGTGAAATATCCTTCTTATGTCGAGAATAAGTTGAAGTTCCTATTTGTGTTGGAGGCTATCGTACCGTACGCTTATGAACGTCTTTGTAGCTTATATCTTCGCAATGCGCCTCGATAGGTAATCACACTATATGTTTTTAGTCCAATTTGATTTATTCCCGAGATGATTGGAGACAGGATGTTGAAGATCTATTAATAACTCTGTGTTATTTAATTATTGCTTTGCAGGTTCAGAAGTCACTGCAGATGTTTGAAAATGGAGTTAAGATCCTGGAAATTATCAATTTCTGCACGTTCCTTTTACAGAATCGTTACCCCAGCCTTACCAACCGACTTGCGAAGATTCGTTTTATTCCTGGAGATTCCATGGCTCATCCCTACTCAGATTATACTTATCAAGTCAGAGAACTCCTTTGGCATCAGATGGCTGTAAGATCTTTATTTAATAAATTATGTCATTGTTCGTTTTGTATTTCACTTTTCCAAACAATGAAGCTGCGATAAGGAACCTGTGTTCTGGTAACTTTTATTTCTTTCAGGATTTCTTAATGCTGGTGCTCCCGTTAATCAACTTCTACCGAATAAAAAGATACGTGAAGAGTTGGAGAGCCTCTAAAAATCGAATGGATAAGCAGATAGCATTTTCAATTGCTACTTCCAATGATGACGACACGAGTGTTAGAATCTGTTGCATATGTAACAAGGATGCCATAATACCACAAAAAATCAATGCATGTAATTTTTGCTACTCTTGTATCACAGCTAACCAAATGGCTGACCCTGGATTTAAATCCATGGACTGTTCGCATAATTCTTAAGGCTGAGTGAATAAATTCTTATCATCAGTTTGATCGATGTAAGTTCCCTAATTGTGTGATAAATTCAGTTAAGTATTAGTGTACTTGACTCTGCACCTGTTACCCCACAAGTCTCACATTTCAACACAAGCTAATCAGCAAGCGTTCACGAATTTCTTACAATTCATTAAGCACAGATATAATATCAGATAGCAGGAGATAGTGTCAATGATTTTACAAAAAATCTAATCAAGTTGGCCAACGGGAGTCAGTGAGGAAAGTCAGGAAGTTTTTGCAGCGTAAAGAATCCGTGAATTCCGTTCCGTTGTTCTCCATCCCGTACAAAAGATCAAACGACTAGGAAAAGGAAATAGAACGAATCCAAAATTAACATCGAACTCAATCTATGTATCTCTCTCCCTTATGTTTGAAGTATGGCCTGCAGGCAATCACTCAGTCTTTTGTATCCCGCATGCAATTATTATTGCATTCAACCGTTCCTCAGTACTCCGATCTACTGCTGCCTTAGCTTAGTTCTCAAGTAGAAACTTCATTTGCACAAATAATTCGATCCATTAGGTCACTTATTCTCATCTCTTTTTTCTTCAAAGATATAGAAAGTGAAGCTGTAATGTGTAATTGGCTTTTCTCACGTTGAGACTCAAAACAAAGAAACTTAATCAACCTTTCTGTACTCATAATTTCTTTTACATTCGATTTTATTTAAGGCTACAATTAAATTCGACTTCAAGAATGGAATGATTTGAATTCATACGAAATTAAGTGCTGCACGCAGTCACAGCTCCCTTAGTGTATTTCTTGCATTTGCACACACACACAGAACAGTTTCCGAATGAACTCACTAACTCAATGGAAGGAAACGTCGAAACACGTGAAGTCTCTTAGTGAATCAACATATAATTATTTTCTTGTTCATTTGTACGCGCAAGAAAGAGGAAGCTTTAAGACTTTAAGCACGCGTGATGTAATTGTATGAGAATATATGAGAAATAATTTTGCACTTCCAACTTCGTTGTAACTTTGTAACAAAGAATTTTTGTTTTATGTACAAACATACATTTTCGATTTCAAAATACAATAATACATAATAATAATGTTTATGTACAAGTTCCTTCGAGCTGCGAGGAAGTAGGAAAGAATAATAAAAAAGGCTGAATGCTGAATTTCCAAAACAAGTAGAAACAGATAAAAAGATTAGGAGGAAATTCGTTCAAGATTATGCAAAGCTCCTACGAGAGATTACAGAAAACTTCAAGAAAGATTTCTACGCTCTACTACAGTCTTATGAGATCAGATTTTGAGTTTTAGTTTTAGAAGCAGTCTAAAAGTCTAAAAATCTAAACGTCTAAAAATCTAATAGAAATACCGAAAAGGTAAAAGAAGAGCTTGGGCTATTTAAATAACAAAGACAACTCCAGCGGAAACGATGAACAATAAAAAAAAGGAAACAAGTTTTTAAATATGAAACTCGGTCTAAGTCAGATAACAATCTCATTCTTTTTTTACCTGTGAGCATTTAAAGAAGATTCACTCGGTGTTTCTCTTGTGTGTGTGAATTTGGTATGGCATAAACTGTTGAAACGTTAAAAGTTAAATGTACACTTTGTTAATTGCATTGATTTAAACCTTTGCAATTACGAAATACATTCGTAACCACTTGTGCGTGTGCGTGTTACACATCTTTGGCTTCTCAGGTAGGGCTGAAGTGAATGACTGCTTAGTAATCATAACTGGCAGAGTGACCCTGGACATGTCCGTGGTCATGTCCAACCTCAGCGTGGTGTCCGTGTCCTCCATGGACAGCAGGAGCTTCATGATGCCCGTGTCCGTGTTCCTGTCCGTGTTCGTGGTGTTCGTGGTGAACTGGAACAGCGACTGCAGCTGGAGCATATCCGACTACTTTGGGGGCATAGTGGGTGACTGTGTTTCCGTAGGAGGTGTGTCCGGATTGAGCGTATCCGTAGGATGAGCCGTGGTGAGCGTGTCCGTGGGCGTGGCCGTAAACGGGAGCTGCGGCTTTCACGACTGGGGCAGCCTGAACCATCAATAAGAAATGATTAAAGATCTCCACTTACTTTCAATCTGAAGAAGCTCTCCTGAAGACGAACCTTAAGGAGTGGGGAAGCATAAGCGTGTCCGTGTCCTCCGTGTCCATGTCCTCCGTGACCGTATCCTTCATGTCCGTATCCCTCGTGGTGATGCACTGGAATCTTAGCGATGGCTGGAACGTGTGAGACGTGTTTGGCAACTGCGTGGACTCCTGGAGTCTTCTCAACGACAGCGTTGAATCCGTGGACTGTTTAAGACAGCCAGATTAAGATTAAGATTCTGTAAGAATTCACACCTGCAGAAGCTCTCTCACCTGGATCAGCAGTGTAGTGAACAGTTCTGAGACTTCCGTCAGCCTCCACAAGAGAATATTGGCCCTTCACAACTCCTCCGTCTCGAGATTCGTGTTGGTGTTTGATGTCTCCGGTGTGGTGATCGTTGACTCCGTAGGAGAAGGAGTATTTGGGATGAGACTAATTCGCACCCACCAACATTCCTCAATTACAAGATGAGTCCTTTCCTACTAAAGTAAACCTAATTAGTTGCTTACGTAATAGTCGACATGCTTCTCCACGGCAGGAACTGCTTTTATGGCGACAGCAGGTTCGTAGTGGACTTCAGGTCCGTATCCTGCGTGGTGTCCGTGTCCTCCATGTCCGTGTCCTCCGGCATGTCCATGACCAAGAGCATTTCCATGTGCAAGTCCTCCGTGTCCTCCATGTCCTCCATACCCAGCATCGTAAGCTCCAGCATATCCTCCATGTCCTCCTCCATAGCCAGTCTGATGATGCTCTCCATAAGCACAGCCCAGTGAGCCCAGCAGAGCCAAGAATGTGACCAACTGCAAGAAGAACCGAAGATCCCACTAATTAATAACTCCACGGATTAATTAATTAATTAATTAGAACACTTTTTGAACTCTGCACCCTCACACACACACACACCTTAGTGTAAGCACCCATGATGACTATTCTGTTATTCTGTACGAATGTGAGACTATTTGAAACTGTTCGACTGAAGACTCCGAAGGGACTGGTGAACACTTCGAGTCCACCTCACTCTTTTATACCAAAGCAGATTGAGATAATTGTAGTGAGTATTATTTCAGGGTGTTTCTTCGTCGACTAAGGTGACTCGTAAGAAGTGCCCACCACCTTGAAGGCTCTGCAAATTATACAGGCGATGAACCAAGTTTACTTAAGGTGGATTTTATTGGCTCTTATAGGAGGAATATCTTCCGTATATACTCGCAGGTTTAGTTTAGGCAAAGGTAATGTCAACACACTCTCGATTTTATGTACAACGAGGTAATTCACAAAATCCAAGTAGAGTTGGTAATAATAATCAGATGAAATGTAAATGTAATGCTGAAGGCAAACGGTGGTCCTTAATGCTTAAGGAGAGTATTTCCCTGAGAGTAAAACATGAAGCATAGGGACACTGCTTAAGTTTAAGGAGGTTTTCTCACTTGATCACTTGATACTAAGACGAAGGATACTCTCGTAAAGGAAAGGGAAAGGATGGGTTAACTATTGTTACATAAATGTTGGTTCGTTTTTCATTAAGGAATCCACACACACCTGTATCAATTCACCCCAAATTACTCCTCTAAGGTTTCATTCATCCTTATTCCGTATTAACTATTATTTATCAAGTTACAAGGGAATCATGAGAACTGACAGCGTACGAACTAGTTCAATAAAACTTAATTTGTGAATGATATTGAACAGCTAATTATGGGAACTGAGGAAGACTGGCTATATGAACATGAACAGGTAGTTTTAATTACAAAGTTACACACCTACAATAACAAATAATAATGCCTTATTATGCGGACATTATCGAACAATGTCAAATCAAAGTTAGAGGTATTTAAGGAAAACACTTAATTCTTAAGTACGTGTGACGTGATTGGCAGGAAAGAAAGAGAGGAAGTTTTCATTTGTAATGAACTACTTGACTTGACGACAGTTTTATGATTGATTGGAATTTGAAAAATTAATTCCAGTACAGATGATTTCTTCCAATCTAGTCGGTCGATTCGTTTACGAAATATTTCGTTTGACAGAATTCCATGAGTTCCAAATGAGCTTCTTTAGGAGAAATCAAGACTCAGGTCATGTAAATGCGTTCACATTAATTCTAATTGTCATAATCCCTTAATGTCCCGGAACAAGATCAGCGTAGACTTGCACCATTATTTATTTATAGCCTTTTACTGCATAAGAAGAAAAGCATAAAATGTAAAATATTATGTAAGTTTCTGCAATTCCTACTCACTTGCCGGTGTACATTTCCTTTTAATTGACACATCATTTGAAGCCGTCGTTGTGACTATATTTGCAATAATTAAATGAACATCAGGAAGTTATTAGGTTACGCTGCATCAAGAACTCCTACACATTTTATTACAAACTCTGCTGGTCTCTGCTGGTGAGATTGAACCAATTTTAAGTCTCAACTTCAGACTTTAGTGTGCAGCAGCCAGCAGCAGCCCCCTCCGCGAATTCATCTGTCTACGTTATTTATCTGCATATTTTTTATTTTTTTGCAAATCCACAAAAGAATCATATGAGATGCATAAATAAATTACAAAACAGCCAAACAGCCAAACCCAACCTCATCGTCATCGTCATCTTATTCCACAATACGAAATTAAGTGAATCACACTTTAAACGGATATTAAATGAGAACGCACACAAACTCGGTCATTATGAATGCATTTGCGTAAAGACTTTCGTGTAATTCATCGCATTATTTTTCTCACAGTGTGTGCAACTTAATGTCCAACGCATTTCGCATTTTGCCTGCTTACAATTCCTTCCGTACAAAATAAATCGAGAAGATGAACGGACTACGGACAGGGAAGTTTTTATGGGCTACCACCAGTAGTACAATTAGTTTTGTTTTTATTTCCATAAATCCCTAAGGAGTCGCAGACCAAACTAGGTTAGACTTTATCTCGGATGATATAACATTAATACACACACACGTACGTACGTACGACTGTTTGTGGCTGTGCAAGTTTTTTATTATTTATCACAAAACTTAGGTAATTCAAGTCAACGCGGATGAATGATTGAATAATTGTAGGAACTTTTATTACTTATAGGAAGACGAGTTAAACCTATAAAATAAATACAGTATTAATATTATGTGGGACTCTTTTGGAGACATTGAGAAACCGTCGTCTTAAATTTTTTATATTGAAATCAAAAGACAATAAATTAATATTTGTAATCACGATATACTTTTGATAAGAATGACACTGAGTGTTCACTTCCACAATTCTGTGTAAATGAAATAAACGCTCAATTATGCAACCCGACTGATGTCCACGTTGTCTGAGGTGTGTTTTACAATTTGCATAAGCTAAAAAATGTATATTTAATTTTGCAGTATATTTTGAGGTTGCCCTAATTTTTTACTCAAAAGAAATGCAAATCGTGGGATAAATTTTGTATCGAATTCAGCTTCAAGTGACATTCATTATGTTTTCGTGCAATAATAATTAATTGTCATTTACGAATTCTTTTAATTGAAACTGCTATACATGAAATTCATATTACTGCAATGCAATTTGAAGCAGCAGACTCGATTTTAGTTGTTCTGCTGTGCAGCCCTGCGAACAGAAGCACTGTGGATTGTGGAGCAAGCAGCAGCAAGTAATTAGTGAAATATTTAGTTAGATAATGGGAGAGCTTACTTCAATGTCACTTGGTAATTCGTAGTCAATCGGAGAGTCCTCCATGAGTAATTCGTGTGTGTCTTAATGAGGAGTCAATTAGTTCTTAAGATTAGCATTGTTTCACAACTCTCAAGTTGTTTGAGGTTTAAAGAACAATGCCGGTTAATGGGTGCAAGCTTAAGCCTTTTTTTAAATTACTCAGTCGTAAATGCCAAACCAAGAGATTTGGGAATTTAAATCTCCCTCAGGTGTGTACACAATTAATCTGTAGAGGTATTCTTGCATTCAATCGATCTGGCAACCCGAATTTTGATTTTACTGATTTAATTAATCCGTATAATTAACGTTTGAAGTGAAGATGCATAAACTTGTCAATTTATCATGCTCTGATAGATATCAGTATAATATCTGTCTTAATTTTGAAAACCGAAACTTTTAATAATAAATATACAAATGACATAAATCATAATCGCCCTGCCCCAAGTCAACAATCACACCTTGATGAGTACATCAAACCTCATTAATTAATCTTGTGTGATGTCCTTACTACTATTACGTGTCCCATCCCTAAGGGATAATTTATCACCAACGATGAACGAAGTTATTGTTTCGCAACAATGCGGTTTTTGGTCTTGTAGGGACTTTGACAAAAAGACAAGTGACAACAGAAGAACACAGAAGTCTGTGTGGGATTGTGTAAAAGTATAAGACTGCACTTGTGTGCATTCTTAATGGTCACCAATTTACTTCTCACTTCTCTTGGTCATGATCATTAAGGCGAATTGATCACTACAGTTTAACTTGACATAAAAACTGTGCGAGCAAGTTCCATTTATGCCGAAAAAGTGATCAAGTTTAGACGAAACTAGAAGGCTGCATAAAAATAAAAGTGGCTAGAGACTAGAGACCGAATAGAGACTGTAGAGACTTTATTAGACGTCTTAAGTTGAGGAGAGTCGTGATGGTGTCCGTGTAAATGAGTTCGAGGTGATGATATGATTATATGGGGTGGATTGTTGTGCAAGCACACGCTCTGTGATTTCCATTGTTAGAGAATAAATCATATCAAACTATTATCCGATGCGTTAATGTTTTTATGTCAGTTTCATGCCACACAATTTTGAATCAAAATTCAAAATGACAATTGATTCTTTCGGCTAATGGGATGTATTCATCCCATTTGATTTAAGTATTTAAGTGAAGATGTGAAGGTTGCTCTGTGTTGGTTGTTACTCAAGATATTTCGCAGTGTAATACAGCCCACCGATGTATTTTTATTTATGGTAAACCATTATTCCTTATTCCTCCACACTATCATTCATTGGAGATGGGAGTATCATTTCACTTAAACTGCGGCCTTTTATGTAATGCAATGCTACACGTGTCCCTATTTTCTCAAGATAATTCAAGTCACCTTAATCCCAAAATACCCCGGCTATACATAACAGTACAACTTTGGCTTTCAGCAGGCTTCTTTCAGTTAATACCAAAATGACCATCAATTTCGTTATGTAACGCTGTTTATTATTTACTACCTTCGTATCTTCATGCATCATTAGAATCATTGTACATCTTTTTATGCACGCATTAAACTAAGGGAGTAAAAATAACCGCTAAAAAGTGATGACGGAATATTTATTGCAATTGACAGATTTAATTCTTAAGGTTTAAATCGTTAAACAGTTTGCATATGATATGATGATGATATGATGAGCTTGTGTGAAGTAATAATAATTTATTTTATTATTTAAAGTATCTCTGGAGGGTTTGGTTTAGCTTGTAATCTCTTTAAGCTATTTAGCAGCAGTGGCGGTTGTTACCTGATCTTAATTTGAAATATTTCACAAACTGTTGTAAATTATTTAACACGTTTTGTGTGCCAACAAATAAGTTGCATTCTTGCAGATTACAAGACTAACTTTTAGCATCGTTAGTGCAACACACAGGACAAAGGCAACCAGGCCTTCCCTTCTTGTGTTAGCTTCCTTAATTATTAATCCAAATAGCAAAACTGCATTTTTGCACACAGCCACTAATAAATGGCACACGTTAATAAGTTTTAGTAAGTTAGGCGCGTAGATTGGTAGATTACATTTCACACTTTAATATATTTCGACGAAACCCATCCACCAAAATGCGAGACAAAGTACAAAACTACAAAGCGTTCGTATGAGACTCTGTATTAAAAGGGAATGATGAACGAGATCAGTAAAAAGTAAAAAATAAAAACGAACGGTGCAGAATTAGGGAGGAAGTTCATCATAAAATGTAATGAAATGGTTATACTGTTGATGATGATGATGAGGTTTCGTAATCGTTTAAATTGCATCACACGGTCCTCCTGTGTATCAAAAATTCAGGTGAGAAATCCTGCCCCCCTTTCTACCGCAGCAACTACAAACAAAGTTTGGTAAAAAGTATTTTGGATTTATCAGAAACACCGTTCAGTCCGAGGACAAAAGAGTTTTATTTTTTATTTGCTTCCTGAATTTATTTTGACTTCCTCTAAAAAAGACTTGCATAGTTAAACGTCTCAATGAAGGATTAAGAATTGAGTCTCAAGTAGAACAAAAGAAATGTTGGAAGCTCTGCATGAATAATCTAAGTAGAGATCTCCACCATCAAAGCTAATAAATATAAAGCTAACTAACTCACAATGCAAATAAAGTAGTGACAGATGCAAATAAAAAGGAGAATGTCAAATGGAAGGATGGAACAGAATTCAAGTGATTGATGATTGATTCTTCGCTTTGGGTTTTTGATAATTAGTCACACAATCGATTTATCATTTGATGTAATTTCGGTTTAGAATTATATTTGATTGCAGACATTCACAGAGTGGTGTATCTGTACATGTCAGTAATAAATTAAAAACATGACTTTCTGACTTTTGGCAAGAAACTCGCCATTTAAATTATCGTTTTTGCAAAAATGTCATTAAGTTCGAAACATAATCAGGGAAAGGTGAGTTGGCTACAGCTTCTTAACTCAAAGACAGACTTTATTATTTCTCACGATCAGCTAAGAAAGGGCGAGGTGAGCTTATTAAAAGTTCCACAGCGAGTGGAGATAAAGTAATCACCCAGATTAAGTCAGGATGAACCTTGAGATCAATTCGTATAATGAATCGAAAATTATCTTTTAAAAACTCCAACTAATTTTATATGCCCTCTCAGCCAAACCCTTTGATTAAATGTGACTTTCAAATTCCAATATAAAAACTCAGGTTTTATGTGACTCACGAAGTTGTCTTAAAAACTTAAAACTTTAAAAACACAGCGCACGACGCGATTCAGAAGTCTCAGGGTTGCTGAAATTTAAAAAGGTATTTCCCGAGTGTTTCTTTTATCGTATTGTTATGTAATCACGGGCAAATCCTAGAAATGACCTTTACATTCCCAAATAATTAATGATGGGAAGAGTGTCTGCAGGTTGACTGAACTAGATTAAGAATTAATGGAAATGGTATGCAGAGGAGTCATTTAATTTTTAATGTGAAATCCTTCGGGTAATAATACGTAAGGTATACACACACAAAGTGATTGATGATAACAAGAGGAGAAGAGCAAAAAGTAATTCCTTAAGCACTTGAAAATTGAAACTGTTTAGTCGTGACGCACATTTACATTTACATTTACGCACTGTGAATCTTCACCTTGACCACTTTTAACTTTTTTAATGCCAATTCACACTTACTTTTGAACCAGATACAAAACCAATTTCCTCAAATTATCTGGAGTTTCACAGCTTTGTGCCACAATGTAATCGTTACTTTTAAAAAAAAGTGTAATAGGTACCTGGTTCGGGATTGATCGATGTTTACTACAACTTATTTTTTAACATAAGGCCACACATCTCCTACCTCTCAGATTTACAAACCCGCATGAGTACCACCAATGATTTTGAAGATCCGCTAAAAATGAAGTTCGGTTTATTTGCATCTCCAACGCATTTTTAATTGCAATCCAGGTCAAAATTTCTGAATTCTTAATCCAATCAAGCTGTGCATAGTTTGCGCTCTTGAACTACTGAAACCTGTATGAACTACATTTCAACACATAAAGATATCTGATATTTGCAATCAACAAAGTACAGACAAATTACGGTAATTCATAAAAAACTGCACTATAAACTTAAAGGTAAAGTTTGCAATTTAAAGACTGTAGCAACAAAAAGTGCATTATTTCTTCATAATAATGATACTAATATCAAACCATCTTAATCTTACCGTGTACGAAATTAGACTCCTAGAGTTCTAGGGTCTTTATAGCTTATATAATAACTAAACTAAATCTAAAGTGCAGAGAGCAAAGCTTAGAAATATATTGGAAATAAATGAATCATGAACTCACGTCGTGAATCAGATTAACCGAAATGCGATTCTTTATTAGTCGAGTGTGCACACAGGAGACCGCTGAACTTTATTTCTTTCTAATAACCAACTCCATTACATCTCTGCGAAAATAAAAAAGTCTACTAAACACAAAGAGCTAAAAATTCCACAGAAATTGAACCGTAACGTCTTTTTAAAAGGTCTCAACTCTCAACTGCATTTAATTCTTTCGTTGATCGTTTCTCGTTGCACGAAATGTGGCTATAAGAAATCCAAAATCCAATCTAGTTGGTCCGAGTGATGCAACGCAACGACGAGCAACGAGAGTCAGGTGAAGTGAACTCATAATTGATCCCGATAATGTTGATTGTTGCTTCTCTATTGAAATCCCCATAATGAATTGTATTCCTCCTTCTAATCTCATATCCACCAGCCATGCAACCTAATGGACGATTATATTGCGCACTCTATTTGCTTTATACCCTTTGAATTACATTTGTTAATAAGCACTTAATCATCTTGATTCATCTTCTTGATCGACTTCACACGTTTCTGCACTTCTTTTCTAGCCAAACATCTTACGTAACTCCTTGAGCATCTTTACATTGTTAATTAAGCTTCATACTCCTCACGGTGTAGCCTGCTTCCAGGTGAGGAATTATCAACCTGTGAAATGTTAAAGTGTTTCGATTTTTTATTTCGCTAGCTTAAATGTGACTGGAAATTTAAGGAACTTTTGATTGCCTCGATGTCGTCTAAAAGATCTTTAGGAATTTTGCATAATAATTTACAAATAAGATCAACTCCGTCGTGTGTATTTAAAAGCTGCACTGCGAGAAAAATTGTTGTAGGATTAATCAGAGAGACACACGAAGGGTATCTGCTTGTTAAATCACAGAATCTCTCACAGACCTTAAGAAAGTTAGTTAAGACAGTTGCTACTAGCTTGAGTCTCTTGTCTTTACCTTTCAATTCTTTCGTCTTGAAGACAATCGCGAGACGCTGCGGGCAATAAAGTAAATAATGCAGGAATTATAGGACGATCAATGTGAGTCGTTTTTATTTCTTGACATTCATCCCGAAAGGAGGGAGACATAAAAAACCCGTGTAAAAACTGGAGAGAATAGAGAGATGGATATGTTTTGAGGAGATTAAACAGCTGAAGACTCTGTGGGGTGAGTTGAGATTCATTCGAAATCACTCGTCGTTGTTATTGTTGTTGTTGTTGTTACTTGAGGACCGACTTCCCAAGCCGCTTCTCGCGGACGAACCAGCTCCGATTCCGAATCGCGATGAAAACGGGTAGTTGTTGAGTTGGTTGTAGTTTGAATACGGACTGAGGAGAGCTTGGGCAGCGAGGTAGGGATTGTAGTTGCCCAGTCCCCCGACAACCGGGTATTGTGTGTTCTGGGCTCCTCGAAGCAACAACGGGTTTATTCCCGCCGCAGCTCCCGCAAGAGTCCCAGTTCCTCCGTAAGGATTGTTGTACAGTTGAGCTGCGAGGGCTCCTTGCGTGTAAATGTCTGGAGCAACGCCTCCACCCAGACCTCCAAACTGACCTCCGAAGTATGGATTCTGGAAGCCTCCAACTCCTCCAAGTCCTCCTGCTCCTCCTCCTAAGTACGGATTGATTCCTCCAAGTCCTCCAACACCTCCTCCAAGTCCTGAGTAGCCTAGCTGACCTCCAGCTCCTCCAAACTGGCTGAATTGGCCGAGTTGACCTCCTCCTTGGTTTCCAAAGATTCCTCCTCCGAGATTAGAAAGTCCTCCGCCTCCTAAAGAAGCGTAGGGATTGTTGTAGAGACCTCCACCTCCGAGGCCTCCTGCTCCGCCCAACGCAGCCTGGTTTTGGTACAGAAGTTGGTTGGCCAAGGGATTCTGAATGGTCGCAGGATTTATTCCCTGCGCACTCGTCTCAGGGTCCTCCAGCCCTTCAAACAGTTTCGAACGGTCCGACTCCTACCAAGAAAAATTATGGGACTTTCATTCAATTGGTTTATCAAGCTGCCTTGCACCACAAATACAGCACAACAAAATAATGTGAAATGACATAGATGGAAAATTGCCTTGCTGTTGTACGATTGTAGGGAATTGTAGAATTGACGGATGGAGTATAATATCATGAAAAGTTGTATTTTAGATTTGGATACTTAAAACTGCGATACTCAACGATTTTAAAATTCTAATAGTCTTACGATATTCTGACGCTTGTTGGGACTTCCGTCGTCATTCTGTTGTCCTCTGTTCTTTTTTCCTTCCGTTGGATCCAAAATCAGAAGAAGAAGACACGAGACAAGAACTCCTCCCAAGACGAACTTTTTATCATCAAGCCAGAAAAACACACCCCCCAAAAGTTAATCCTTTGCATTCTTCAAAAGCTTACTACAAAAAAAAACTCAGAAGATTTACCTTTTCGAATCCCATTTTTCTCCACAGCTTTAAAAGTCTTGTAGTCCAAATCCTTAAGAAGCCACACACACAAACTAACTCACTCACTCAAAGTCTCCAACGAAGCTCCCAGATGTCCAAGATTACCTTTCCAAGCTTTCCAAAATGCTCCACGACCTTCGAACTCACTTGAAACCCAACTGAAACACCTGAACAACCGACGAATTGCTTTTATACTTGTGTCGCTCAGTAGCTAAAAAGAAATTTTTCTTGTGAATGACGACGATGAATCACATTTCATATTGGAACACGTAGAAGCTTCCTACGCAGGAAAGAAGCTGCAAGCTACAAGCGTTGAAATTTAAATACCTTCTCTGCAGTTAAGTCTGTCTGTAGAAGTAGTTAAGGTGTTAATCCATGTTACATGTAAAGCTGTAAAGCTGTAAACACCCTTGGCCAAAAGACCAAACGTCAGGCTGAAAGTGTGAAACTTGGAGAAATATTAACCTCATTTTTTGTTTCAAATGACAAATAACGAAAAACTCAAGAAGCAAATACACTTTCATGTTGAAGAAACGCTCGAAGGTGATCATTTTTAACCCAAACCGTGTTCACCTGAACGTGAGCTGTTTACTTAATCGACGGGTAGTTGTTTTAAAAGATCTTTAACACATTAACATGGTGTGAGTGAGGATTACTGAGGATTATGTAGGAAATGAGTTTTACTTTTTATTCTACTTCATATTTGAGTTTAGATTTGATGTTTAAACCTAAATCGGTGGAAAGGATGTTACTCCTCATGCGGAGGGAGGTACTCTAGAATTCTAGAATTCTAGAACTCACCTGTGTGTTGACTGTTGACGTGTCTAGTAGGACAGAGGTAGAAATGTAAAATGTTCTGAGGAATCTACTCTCAGTTCTTTGCTAACTTAGTCGACCTTAATAAACAATTTGAATGCAAACTACCAACTCTTTAAACTGTACGGATGCATCGGGATTTTAATTAGGGCACTTAAATTCTCTTTTCAGTTTTAAATGGATTCCTCGTGTTTGCACTTTTGTTTGGCACATTCTAAATAAATCCACATGAGCTGGCTGAAGAGAATTTTAACCTTTGGAAGGAAAGGGAAAGCTGAAAATATCGCTTCTGATTATTGATGAAGTAATTTTAAAAAATACTCCCAATCAGAAGAATATGAGTTTTAAAAGAATCGAAATGCACATTGGTTTTCAGCGATCTTCTTTATACACTCAATAAAAGAACACACGCTACTTGATCATCACAATAAAATAAAGACTTAAGGTAATAAAATGCAAATGTAAAGTGCAAAAAGATTCCTGTGTACACAGAACTTGAAGTAAAGTATACTTGTTTGTATAAAAATTAAAACATGGGATATATATTTCAGTATAAAATATATTTCTTTTTGATTAAAAATTCATCTGGAGGAGTGGAATAAGTTATTTTACATGAAAAACATTTGACACCGGGAGAGAGAGCAGAGCAGAGTGAGATTGACAGTTTGACAGTTTGACAGTTTGACGGAGTCTTTGGTCATTGAGATTGGAGCTTCTGGGATTATTGAAGCACAGTAGATTTAATAGTGTCCTCCGTATCCGAGTCCAGCTCCGGCGTATCCGAGACCGGCTCCAGCGTATCCGAGACCAGCTCCTCCGTATCCGACAGCTCCGTATCCGTGTCCTCCATATCCGTGACCGACAACTGGGCCAACAGCTTGAGTGTAAGAGACAGCGGTCTTAGCGACGGCAGCGACTGGAGCTCCGTATCCGTGTCCTCCGTATCCGTGTCCTCCGTATCCTCCATATCCGAGTCCTCCGTAAGCAGCGACTGGAGCAACAGCCTTGGCGACTCCGACAGCGGCGACTGGACCTCCGTATCCGTGTCCTCCGTATCCATGTCCGGCATATCCGAGTCCTCCGTAGGCAGCGACTGGAGCAGCAACAACCTTCTTAGCGACAGCGTGGACGGCTGGACCGGAGTTGATCACGTCAGCTTTGAATCTACACAACCAGCCAGTTAAATTACTTGTGAAATCCTCTTAGAATCCTCGAGAGAGAATTGTGTGAAGACAACTTACCCGTGGATTGGGTCAGCGACGTAGTTGACCTGGAGGAATCATTAAGTCATTCATATTAAAGTATGCACATGCGATTACAAGTTTAAGGGGTGTCATACAGTTCGGAGAACACCGTCAGGTTGGACGAGAGAGTAGCTTCCCTTAACGACATCTCCGTCTCGGGTTTCATGGGCAGACTTCTGGTCACCAGTTAAAGCATCTTTCACTCCGTAGGAGTAAGAGTACTTTGGGACAGCCTAATTAACAGGTGGGGCAATCAGAGACAGGTTAATTACTTGCCCTCCTATTGTTGCGTGTGCAGGTGAGGATTGCATAAGAATCAAGTGTGTCTTACATAATAGTCAGCACCGTAGTGTCCTGGGGCTCCTGGGGCAGCTTGAGCCACAGCAACGAAGGCCAAAGCCAAGGCAAGGGCAACCTACATTGGTAAGCACACAAGAACAGAGTTAATCCTGAGCCCTTTAATTAACAATTAAGTCTCGTGTGTGTCCACTTAAACTTTAAACAAGGCCTGAGTGCAAAAAGGTGGCCGAGTGATCATGAACCATGAGAACAAGAATGACTTAATGACTACAGCAACAAGAAGAAAAGGACACACGTAATAAAATCTTCCCTAAACACACACACGATACTACAGAGTTAAGGCCATAATGTGTTCCCCAGCAGTCCCTTAATGTTCCCACAGACAAACGATTGGGAATTTGGAAATTAAAAATTGAGAGTAAAAATCATTAAATCACGAACTATTTCAGGGTTAACAACGAGCTTCCTTTATTTTATGTAGAGCGGTCCTCTCCTGACTGGTTACACAAAAGTGAGTTCGTGATCTCTCTGTTTGCTTTACTAATCCAATTTAAACTGCGACTAAACTTAAATGTGAACCTTAGTTCCCTTCGTTTTCGTAAATCAAGTCTTAATGAAATAAGGACTGAGCTTCGTGATTCGTGATGAGACGCAGTGTGACACAAAGTCTAATCGATTGGTACTGAATTTCTCGCTTAATTAATGAATGTAACTAATTCTAGTTTCCTTTGTCTCGTGAGTTAGGATTTAAATTCGACTGTTGTAGTTCACTTTGAATATTTCTGATGGAAACTTTGGGCTTGGGATTAATTATTACCTTTGAGGAAACCATGTTGATATGTGTTTGTAGATGGGAGTGAGAAGGAAGGAGAGTTGATGAGGATGAAGTGGAAGTGAATTGATTACTGGAGAAGGTTGTGAAGGAGCAGCCCTTATATACGTGACACGGCTGAGAAAGCATAACTTGACCCTGTACCATGGTACCTATTGTCCATACATTAAGTCGCACGCTGCTCCTACTAAAACTACAACTGCTACTCCTTGTTCCCATAAAAGTCCTCCATCATTAAGTCCACATCTTTGTAGCTTGGGTAGGACAGTCTCCGCACATGGAAATGGAGTACAGGAATAGATAGATAGGTTATTGCCAACTTCATACAACACACCTTCCTCTTCTGGGGAAGAAAAACTCAATTAGACTCTCCAATGCAACGCAATACTGCGATAATCCCATATGAGACTTAAAAGCAGGGAAGCATTCGTGTTTTTTAGCAACTTCTTCTGTGGTACATTTCATTCATCACTTCCAACTAAACTTGTGTGGGTGGCTGAGCTGCTGCTGCTGCTACTGCTGATTCCTGTGGTTATCATCGCATTCTCCAACAATCGTTACGTTTTTAAGACAAAAGCTTAATTGCACTTTAAGTTGGGGTTTTGTTCTCGCTCGTTCAAAGTCAAGATTCCACAAGAATGCCTAAGAATGACACGAGTTACTTACAATTAGTTTTTACTTATTACCTGAATTACCTGAACTCCTGCCTCGTGTGCTTTGCATATTATTAAGTCTGTGAATTAGCTTTGTTTCCAAAGGTCAGAGACAAATAATACTTTTCCCTGTTGAGCATATCGGGAGATACATACAATAATGAATAATATATATTATGTATATTTAATATATAAGCTTGATTCATTAAATTGAAATCTCAAGGTGTACTTTTACACGTTGGGAGTATTTCTACGAACGAAGGAATTTGCTTTTATTGTTTAATGACTAATTACAGGCTGTGTTTTAGCACTTCTCTAAAGTAAGTGTATCTTAATTAATTGTATATAGCGTTTGTAGGTAGCCGAGGGTCGAGGCAGCACTCCATGAGATGCGTTTCCGTTCAGGGAAGGAACTTCAATACGCATGGATTCATATCTTACGAATTCCTTCCCAGTTTCTGAGAATGCCACGCCAATGTGTTTGCAAGTTCCATTGAATTCAAATGAATTAAACTCTGTAATTATTGTTACGTTGATGCGCAGCATTATTATGAATTAATACTTAATCCTTAAAGCAAATTTAATTAATTCAGAGTCATTCTTGAGTCATAATGAAAAAGAACAACAGTGGACAAGAAGGTCTGATTTGAATGTTTGAATTCATTCACTTAACTCTGCTCCTTTGTGCAACAAAAGTAATAGGTGTACTAATAGTTGAATATAAAAGACCCTTACCACTTCATTCGTTTGTGTGCAAACTGCAGCAGGTTAATTCCCAAATTAATCTGGCTGATGAAAGGATCGCCGTATAATCATATAGAATTTGGCTTAACTCGCAGTTTAAGTTTATTACGAGTCGGATGTTCACTTTGATCGAGTAATCGAGTCAGCAGACTTGATTATTGTACCTGAAATAAAAACTCTGTAAATTACAAAGTAAATTACAACCAACGTAGTAGTAGCTTTCAAGTTCCATTATTACTCAGCTTAATAATGAGACAAACCAACATCCAACATGTGGTTTTTTAATCTTTTGAGATGACTAAGATTGTAAGATGAGGTCCGTAGTCCGTACCATGCAAAGCTGGATCCCATTCTTCAATCAAGTGTGAGAATTCCTTGTTCCTCATTCAAAGACACACATTACTTCATCACTCCTCATTTCCAAATTCGTCTCGGTCCGTATCAACTTTTTTATCTAATCCAGAAAGACATAATTTTGTGATTAAATCATTTTATTAAAGAAAAGTGTATGCTGACAATAAACTGACAACGGCAGCAGCCACACAAACAACACAAAGTTATGCAGATATCTTTAAGAATCTCTCTCTCTCTCTCTCTCTCTCTCTGATCTCGTCCACTTAAGTCAGGTATCATTTACATTCCTCTCCGCTAGTGATCTTGTCCTAGTTCTTTATTACGGTCTCTGGTGGAGGAGGAAATTGGTTGTAATAATAATCAGTTATTCTCAAGGAGGGTTGTGTGATCATGATGTAACTAATTCTGCACTTTTTGGTCAAGCTTTATTATTACAATTTGCTACAATCAACGACCAACGATCAACGTTTCTAAAGGTGCATTCTAAGGGAGTTTTTATTGCAAAAACTCATAATACTTATTTGCTGACAGTGTCGATTGTCGATGACGCCTTCATTCATCCCAACAATTCTTTGTCAGTACCTTAAGGGAAGTCTAAACTAAATCCCACAAAAATGCAAAATCCAAACACACGTAATGTAGAGTAAGGATTAAAAAGTCATTTTATTCTACGTACGTCATCCAATTTGAAACGCATGCAATCAGCGTCTTACTAACAACCCCCATCATCATCACGTGAAGTGACCACAACTCGTACAACATGACCTTCTACTTTTGTTTCTCGCACTTACCCATGGATGCAGTTTTAGTTTTGAGTTTTGTCTATTAATGAATACCAAACACGTTTTTATGGTGTTTCCTTTTCTAATTTTTGTTTGATTGGAGATTCCCCGAGGAAATCTTGCATGCATGACTTGCATATTACATAATAATACAGAAAGGAGCATTCTAAAGTCTCAATAAATATTTGGTTTATATAAAAATATTATCATCAAAATTAGTCGAAATTATATATCCAATATCAAGTAGTACAGAATAAGAAATCAAAGAACTGGCATCTTCTTTACTCAGGTTATTTAATATTTACTGGTACCCGATTTAATGCGTGCAATCAATACAAAATTACAAAAACACCCCACAAGGAAATATTATGCAACTTGAACTGAAATATTGCTTCGTCAAAATCCAGTTTTAAAAAAGTCAAATGAAAAGTGTCAATTGTCATTTCATCCTTATCGAAATTCAAAGTGAGCTTCCAAACCACCAGGAGTCAATCGAAATATTGTAAAGCTTGCAAATGAATAAATGAAAGAGCGAAGCTCAAAATGGAATCTCGAAATAATCTAATATCACAATCCAATTCATTTCATATTATTACTACAGTACAGTTGTTGTTAGTAAGAGAGAACAATCAAAAATGAAAGTAATTAACCGACTGCTCTTCCTGTCACCTCCACCAACCACCACGACGAACCAACCATCATCATTATCATCAACTATATACCAACTATTACCAACTTCTGTCTTCATTCTGTCTACCGCTTATTCATTCATTAGCTTTCGAAGAAATTCAGACTCCTTTAATTTCTTATGCAATCGTCTATTCTACTGCCTGTTTGTCAATTGGATTAATTTGAACTCTAATCGTTGCTTAATAACAATATAATAATAATAATAATTCATTTCCACTCTGAGAAGAACTATTCATCCAAGCCCAACTAGAGTCCACCGTGACTGCGTTAATTCTTCGAAATAGTAAATCCTTGGAGTGATTTACCCTGTCGCACGACCTACCTGCCTCATCAATAGCAGAGAGTCTAACTTAAATCAGATTTAATTGATAGCCACTTAACTCTAAGAAATAAATATGTATCGTCGTCTCATCAGAAGGACAATCTCAAGCTCAGTAATTATAATTGTACCCAAATAACGATCACTTAAACGAACAATATACTCAATACTCACACACTTAAGATCTAATAATTATCATTACATGTTTCTGTGAATGCTCAAAGAAAGAACGGTGGGAACAATTAAGGCTCACATCCTTTTTGTACATACGAAAGCTTAGAGAATTTAATATAATGTGTTTTGATACCTACAGTTTAGTATACACACACCTTAAGAAAGGTTTCAAAAGCTTAATATTGTTTATAGCTGTGTACTTGCGTACAGATAGTACAGAGACAATATTGCGTTCAAAGTTACGTAATTTTTTGATGTCTCATAGTTTCATGTGTGTGTGTGTGTGTGTGCGGTTCTCTGGGATTCATCAACCCAAATACAACTTTGACATGATTAGCAGTTTAAGACAGAATCCTTCTTTGGATTTCACACTAAAACACAATGTGGAGTGAACAATGTGAGAAGTCTGAGAAGAATGAATGACACAGTTGTGCAAACACTTATCATGTACGAATAAGATACGAGTAAATAAATGCGTGAAATAATGTAATTATTACGGTCATTAATAAATCCACAAACACGTAATCTCCTCAAGTATTAAGATAAGACTCAAGTCGCAATATATTGGAGTTGTACGTTATTTTATTCACTTTATGTCAGAAGAGAGATAATCTGTAAGGGTGAAATTGAAAACTCGCCTTCCCTTAATTGTCTACGATTTTAGATTGCATTAGAATTCATATACAAAATTGTAGTAGATCATCTTACGTACAATTAGCACAAGGAAATGAGTAGAAGACAGGTGGAGAGAGAGAGAGAGAGTAGCTGGTTGTAGAAGTGTACATAGAAATTAGAATCTCAGAGGAAATTCTAATTAAGCAGAAAACCTCACATTACACGATGATGAAGATATCCTCAGCTGAGTAGTGAAGGATTGAGAAATGCAAGAAAGGGTGAAACACACACACAGAATAATTATCGGGAGGAATTATCACAGACGCTTTATACACGAAGAAATTAAAAAGGAAATAATGTTTCATAATACAAAATAAAAAACAGGTAAGTTGTGTAGCAAGTTGTAGTAAGTTAGTTGTAGTGGGTGGAGACAAAATGCATTTTAACTTTGCAAAAAGTATTTGGCAACTCTGAAGAGACATAAAAGTAAAAACTGAGGAGAGCGAAGTAAGAATAGAGGAAAGTAGATCAGAGAATCGAAAGATAAGGAATGAGTGATTGGAAATATTGGTGAAAAGAGAAGAAGTGAAGACAAGTTTCAAAGTTGAAGGCTGGTTAGTTAGAAATTCGGAAATATTGTAAAGTAGAGTAAAAGATAAGAAGATAAGTAAAGAACGAAGAAGTAAAGGTTGAAAGAAGACTTTAAGAAATTGTAGAAGAATAGAAGATTTCAAGATTCGGAATAAAGGGATCCTCCATAAATACAAATTTACATTTAAATACAAAATGGGGTGGGTGTTTAAAAAAATATATTATAGTCTTTGGTCTAATGAGTTCTTAGGGAGTTGATGTTGGAGATAGAGGAGATGTTTAATAGTATCCGTATCCTCCGTGACCTCCGTGACCGTGTCCGGCATATCCGACATGGGCCACAACTGGAGCAGCGACAACCTTCTTGGCAACAGCGTGGACAGCTGGGGCAGTGTTGTGGACAGTAGCTTGGAATCTGAACATCCAAACAATTAAGTGATTAGATCCCACATCAATCTACATTATTTCCACACAATTGCTCCTTTAAATTAAGTAAGCTAGTGAACTTACCCGTGAACTGGGTCAGCGACGTAGTTGACAGTTCTGCAATGAAAAAATGAATGTCACAATTGTAAAATGAATATCCCACGGTATTAAATAACTCAGCAGAGCTGCGAGGTCAGATTAAGGAAGATGGTTATGCAATGCAATTAAGGGTTTTTACCTGTAGACACCATCGGGTTGGAGGAGAGAGTAGCTTCCCTTCACGACTCCACCGTCTCGGGTCTCATGAGCAGATTTGACATCTCCGGTGTAAGCGTCCTTCACTCCATAAGAGTATTGGTATTTGGGATAAGCCTACACACATAATTAAGGGACAAGTTCAAGGATCATCTCTCTCTATTACATAATAATATACCTGTGTGTCTCAGGTTACCCTCCTTTCCTTAATTGGTTATACTTACATAATAGTCAACATGTTTGACAACTGGAGCAACGTAAGCGTGGTGTCCTCCATATCCTCCATATCCGTGTCCACCGTATCCTCCTTCGGCAGAAGCTGCGACTCCGAGAGCCAGCACGATAGCAATGACACACTGTATACAACCAAAGAACAATTAACACCTGAATGGAGCCACACAAAGAGTAGCACTCCGAATTCACTGATGGATCCGAAATGCCAGAGTCTATAAATGGGACTAAAACTCCGATTGAACTTACAGCCTTCATTGTATGGGATTTGCGGGTAGTTCGATAAGAAGAATGTTTACTGGTGGTTGTTGAGTGAGAGCAGAGGGCTGATTGAAGGTGGACTGCAAGGGCCCTCAGTTTATATACGAGTCGGAGGGGTTCATCGTGTCACAAGGGATTTGGTACAGGTAGGCAGAATTACTTAAGGCTCTCCTCTACTAACAACATACGTTAGTTAATTGCTCCTACTCTCTCATAATGTTGTATAAGGCATAAGGCTGAAAGTGTAAGTGCAAGACAACGCTGAATCTCATGCCTGCCTACTTACTCATTCTCACTGTGGGAAAGAAAGGGAACGTGAATTAGCTGTGAGACAATCATATTCATAAGTTTCGCATTGTTTGATACAAAGTACAAAGTAAGTACGAGCTATAATAGCGAAAGAATGGTGAGAGATCCATCGACCATATTTTAGAAATATTTAAGTAATTGTATTATAGTGTAAAAGCAAAATTAGGACTTGGAAAAAGAGACTACAAGACGTAATCAGAGTAATAACATTGTTGTGACTGCAGTGTGTCTTCGTTTGTTACGATTTACGATTATTGCGATTCCATTGTTGCATATTAAAGATTCATCATCATCGTTACTAGCCATTTTTTACAGTAAAATTATGACTGAGCCTGTTACTGTTAATAGTAAGTAAGTTTATGTCGATGTCCTATTTATCAACTTGGATTCTAATACACAATGTTAATCAAGTTATGAGAACTGTTTACTCGTGTTGACACTTCAACATAGTTTCAATAAAATGAACGACAGACGGAGAGTCTTGTAAAACTATTTTTATTCTGTATTCTTTCAAAAGCGTTAATTAAAATATCCGTACACACACACACACACGCAGACTAAAGATTCGAAAGACCAGATGCGTGTAAAATTTACAAAACTACTTCTCATTCATTAATCTCCCGAGTTAAAATAGTTTTATAGAGTATCGTCAATACATTAATTCTTCTTAATGAAAGTTTCTGCAACAAAGTAGATCTTAGAGGCGGCTCGTTAAAGTAAGCTTATGTAAAGTTAAAATATCTAAAATTAGAAGTATATATAATAGAATAATAGGAATTCTAAGCTAATGTGTGTGTAAATTAGATGGGATTGTTATTATGAAATGAAATGTATACACCTTCTTTTAAGCTTCCGAAAAGTGGAGACGATAATAATGAGTATGGATTGAGGTGGCTGAAAATTAAACGAGAGAAAAAATCTCACATTTATTATTGGATTACAAATTGGTGCAGACTTATTAGTTGTTAGCGATCAGCTTACATTTAACTTTAACACACACGAGGATTTAGATTTCATAGTTTCATGTCTTTTAACAATTTGCAGCAGTCTGACGGATGGACAGAGAGGTTGTGTGATAAAAAGGCACGCAAAGACTGTTGGCCAAGTCCGTAGGGAAAATACATAAAAATAGCAGGTTTAAAATTAAATGCGATCTGATTAGAAAAACCTCAGCTTGTGTAACAGAGTTCGTAGTTTGTTAGTAATCTAAAATCTACACACACGTCATATTCTTTGCTTATGGCCAAAATTACGTAATTTAAAGTAATAAACTTCCTTTCTAGGTGATATGGAGTGATTTGAGGATGACGGCAGTGGTCAAACAAATCTTTTAAAGTTTTAAAATGCGCGACGCCTTGACGGTAACTCTGAGATCTAAGATAAGATGTAATCGTATGAGACACTCTTTACTCTGGGCCGGGCACATGCAAAGTTACTAGTTTTAATTGGAGCAGAATTAAGTTTGTGACACCTGTGGGCTACTGATGTGTGGTACTTGAGTTTGATTGTATTAGTGACCTGAAGTTACTAATCTTAAGTAGTTGGTCTAGCGGTCATATCAATGACCTATGGATTATTGTAGTGTTTAATTATACTTACAATTAGAACAAAGAACTGGATTCTGAATCTGTTGTGTACGAAATAATCTTGATATTCAAATGATTTTATGGTCATAAACTTGGTTAATTTTTGTCCATAAATTTTTATTTAGGATTTTAAATGTTCACTAATACCTTGTTTGCAATCAATTAGTGAAATAGTTTTGCTATATTATGTAGCAATAGGTTAGATTGTAAGGTAACGAATATCCCTAGTCTATAACCATAAGTGAGGGTATCGATTTAATTTTATTTCATGATTTACAACTAAACTATTCATGTAATCATGATCTCTTCATTGTAGTAAGTTTCAAGTTAATTTAAATCCCAGATAGTTCCATTGTTTCAGCCCTCATTTAATGCCGGATGAAATCAACATAATAATTGGGTCAAAACTGCGAGTCTCCTGTCTGCAGTAGCCAGAAGAATTATTGCATTGTTTTCGCAAGTCCCAACTAAATAACACCCAATAATTCTCCCAATACGAAACCACACACTCAATTACACTTCATTCGCTAAAACCTAAAACTGCATTTAATTTACACGAGAGCTCCAAGAAGAATTTATTAGTTGTAATTTTTTGGTACAAAAGTTGCAACCAAAGTGCATAATTATTTACGAGTCCAACGTGTAGAATTTACACACAATTTTCTTTTACTCTTACTTAATACACTTTAATACACTCTCGTTGATTGGAATGAGACCGTGTCACATAAACCTCTGCTAATCGCATTACGCGATTATACGTTCTCCCTGTGTGAACAATTATTAAACCAGTTTCTTTCATTCTTTTATGTAATCTAGGAATCTAGGTGTCTAAGGCATAAATTAAAATCAAAAGTTTTCACATCAAAAGTTTCGACTCTCGAGACTACGATCGACTCAATTAAATATTGTAAACACACAACATGAACGAATGGCAACACATCCTCCGTCCAAATCCAAACTCTCCTTTGCTTCTGTTCAATTCATTCAACTAAACCTTTAAATGTGTTTTCTTACGATAACTTCTTGTGATTAGATATAACACGTACTTATTCTGTCACTATCGACTTCTAAGTTCTAAGGATCTAAATATCTCTCTGCGTTTCATTGTTTTATTATATTAACCATGCATACACATTCTTTCGTTCATCACGGATATGCAAAAGCTCAAGTGTAAGGTGGAATTACAATATAAAGGGTGCGTGAAGTTACTTACCAAGTACAAAGTATTTCAATTTCAAATAATTAGAAAAATAAAATGAGGGCTAGGACAGACAATTTTAAAGCTTCTATTGTAGCATCCGTACGTATCAAAAAGTGTATGAAATTCCCAATTACAACGATTATTCATTTAATACTAACTAATAGAACAATCAATGAATGAAACAGTGAAACCGTGGTTAATCGAGAGTACAATGCAAATTCCTAATGACACGGGTGGTTAGAAGTGTTAGGAGTTAGAACGGATGGAAAAAAGTCTAAAAAATACTTTGTAAAAATGCCTCAACGTAACATTGCCCTTCATTGTGATCAACTATCAAACTATCAAAACTGCAGTCGCAATTACGTGAATCTGAAATTGCACACACAAACATTTTTGATACCTCGCGTAATGTTCTTTCAGATAATAATTGCATTTCATTTTGCTCTCCCTCAATCAGATTTTAGATACAAACACACTCAACTCTCTTGGCTATTGATAATGTGACATAGTAAAGCAGTGGGATTTTTTATTGGTGAACAATTTATCCCAAATTACAATGACTTAGACCCAAATCTCCACTTCGTGTGATGGCGTTTATGCAATAAAGGCATTTTTAATGACTGCAGGCTCGATCGTTCATGCTTGCTTTCAACTGAACTTCGTAGTCTCAACCTTAAGGATCAATTATGTCTCACGAGAGATTCAAAAAAGTTCAAAAAATCTAAGCTCTCAAGAACTTTTCAGTTGGACTTTTCAGCTGAGGAAGGACCAATTACAATTTACAATACTAAAAATGCGAAGTGCTGAGAGGCTTTAAAATTAAAATCAAAGGCAAGGTCTACTCTTACATCTCCTCGGTTAACCGGCTTGGTGGCTAATTGACAATCGACAACAAAAAACTACACAACCAAGAATCCAAATCAATTAACCAAAGTGAACTTCATCAGAGAGAGAGCTGACAATCGAATCGAGTGTGGCGGTGATCGTGGTGGGTATTTTTTTTTAGGAATGCGAAACTGTATCAGTATTTCAAGGTTACAACAATTACAACACTTAAGTGTAGTGTAAATCTATTTCACACATATTTTCCCTTTGTAAAATCTGTCTCTATTATTGTTGAATGAAACGGAAATGAATTACTTATATTTAAATGCACTTAACATAAACTATATCTTGCTTGTTGAAACAATGTGTGT